>JAVQKD010075159.1:0-16631 GCA_036025635.1 Philypnodon grandiceps
TGGTTCTTGTGGAGTATTTTAACGGTTTTATTTTTAACTCAGATTTCATCTTTATTTATTTACAAGACATTGATTTACAATACAATTTAAGAGTCACCCCAGAAACCATAGAAGGATTATGAATAGGGGCCTAGACACTAATAGACATAGATAGATACCTGAGAAATGGGCTCACTAAATGATACATGCTTGATAGTCTCTAACAAACTGTGTGTCTTCTCCTCAGACCTGGAGAGTCAAGAGGAGTTGGTAAAGAAGCGAATCCGGCGCATCATCTCCACAGACTTCCCCCTGTACTTCGCCGTGGTGTCCCGCGTCCAGCAGGAGAGCGACCTGATTGGTCCGGAGGGCGGCTCTCTGACCAGTAAGCTCGTGCCCTTGGTGCAGGCTTCATTTCCGGAAACGGCCGTGACCAAGCGAGTGCGGCTGGGTCTGCAGGTGAGGTGGGACGATGCATGAGGCGGAAGAATGCTGGATGTCCTCCCCGGAATGATCCTCTGTTACTTTTCTATGGACCTTTTTTGCTTTCACTGCAAAAATGTATATCTATTTAAGAATGACTTGATTTTAGGGGTATTTTGGTTATGGGTAAAATTGCATAATACTTCCAAAATGTAATAAAACCTAGAAATTCAGATTAACTGGTTCTCTATAAATACTCTGCTTCCATGATATGCCACTGTGGCATAAACATAATCCATTTTCCCAATATTAACACAAAAGTGGAATTGATTAGTGATTAGTTAGTGAAAATGATTTTTGTGATTAGTATATTTGTTGAAACATATTTGTGAATATTTCAGAATTTTGCAAGAAAACAATAACATTCAGAACAACATTGAAACACAGAACTAGAAAGCACTCGAACAGTGCAGACCTCCGCCAAGGCAGCTCATTTCCACAGATCAGACCAAAAATCGAATCAATTCTTCCCTGTGTCATTCTCGACCTTCCCTGAAGTAGTTTTTGTTAAGTTGCTAACAGGCGGGTGGACATACGGACAAACGCTATCAAAAACATTACCTCCTTGGCTGAGGTAATAATCTCGGCCTAATAATTAAATGAATACATATTCTGAATTCAAGTCATTTCAATCTAGATATTCCTTCTTTGCAGTGTGTATTTGACAGTGCATGCACCAGGCACCTTCATAAGTCTCATTCTAAACTTGTTTTAACCGAGCGCTAACGTTTACATCAGTCACATTCAGCATGGCTCTGTCTGTTGGAATAAGCTATTGAATTTCATAGAGCTGCACTGGGTCTACGGTCTACGGTCTACGGTCTACGGTCTACGGTCTACGGTCTACCGTGGAAAGACTGGTGAAAATGCTCATCGCTGCTTGGTTGAAACAAGGCAACAGTCGATAGTGCTGTTATGTTCCTGTATTCATGTTTCCTCCACTACATCTAAGAGTTTATCATATATGATGACATGATATGAATATATAAGTGATATCTATTTAAAAGATTGTGGGTAAAAACACCAAAGACACATTTGCCTTACATTTGCAACAGTCTGAATGGGGTCATTAATATTCCAAAAGGTGGATGGTTACTCCCTATAAAGAGAGCCAATGCAGTATTTTAATATATATATTATTACATAAACAAAATCAGATCTGTAATAAAATGCCTTATGTAAAAGCCTGTACAGTAGAGTCGACCTAACGTAAGATGTATTCATATTATCATTGTACTAACCGTATATTGTTTTACGAAATATTTTATATACTGGGCTTGGCAAAACCACACACCAGTGCCCTCTGTGAAAATAGTATTTATCATATTTTTTTGTAAATGCAGAAATTAAATAAAACAATGAGAATTCTAGATGCTGTTTTGGTATGAAGTCGTAAGTTGGTCATGTTTACTACTTCTTTGGACACAACTGTGAAACATCGGTGAACTCTGACAGAATGGATGTGACGTGACGCCTGTTTGTATCGGCCAAAGGGACAAAGGCGTATTCACGTTCATGTAACACGCAGTGAGCATTCATGTAACACGCAGTGAGCATTCATGTAACACGCAGTGAGCATTCATGTAACACGCAGTGAGCATTCATGTTTTATGAGAAAGCCAACAAAAACCTTTAATTCATAAATGTATCTACTGTGTATATATATTGTTTTGAACCAGGCTCTGATGCCAATGCGATTGGCTCCATATAAATCTATTGTGGTCCCGTTGGCTGATTCTCAACGCGGCTGATGTCCCGGTCGATACAACTGTTAGAAATGACCCTCTGTGCCTTGTGTTGTGTTCACATTTGTATCAATATATGTACCTGTTTTATCATATACAATAAAATTCATACGTTATCGATTTGTGTTACTATTTTTTATATTTTTGAAGAGCAGTTGATTCTCTGTAAACCTGTTCATTGTATTTCCCTTTGCTTCTCACTCCCCTCTGTGCATGGCCCACATCATTTCATTTTCTTTTATATTATATTTAATTATATTTATCCTTGACCCATGGTGGTTGTTGTACCTGCCCCTACTCACAGGCTCAGCCAGTCCCAGATGAGCTGGTGGCTAAGCTGCTGGGGAACCAGGCTAACTTCAGTCCGGTGGTGACGGTGGAGCCGCGGAGGAGGAAGTTCCACCGGCCCATCGGCTTGCGCATCCCCCTGCCCCCCTCCTGGAGAGATAGCCCCCGGGACTCTGGGGAGGGGGACACCACCAGCCTGCGGTTGCTCTGCTCCGTCATAGGTACTGCTCAGCTAGGACTGTGAGATAAAAGGCACCTGGACAAAAATAGATTGTTCATTTTGCAATGGACTGTCAAATTAAAGGGGTAAGGGTTAACTAACGCATAACTTGTTAATCAGTGTTTAGTGAGGAACAGAGCCAGAACAGTCTCCTGTGGACAAAATACAGCCACTTTTGTCCATTGCTGCTTTGTGTCCGATCTTAGGTGGCACAGCTCCAGCCCAGTGGGAGGACATCACGGGCACAACACGCCTGGTCTACGCCAACAACTGTGCCAGCTTCACCACGAACGTGTCAGCACGGTAAATCCAGAATGAAAATAAGCCAGTCAAAAAGCCAGACGCAGGTGCATATATTAAAATGCTCTTTGACCAGGACTACCATAAAAGAAAACTAAGAAATTATATACAAATATTAATTGATTGATAACCAGCAGGAGATCCAGTCCCAGGTGATATTGGCCTAAGGCAGGGTACATGTCGGACAATGGCTACTCCTAGAACTGACCATTAAACCAAGGTCCACAGTGTTTGATTGAGTCACAGGCCACCCTAATAAAAATCAGTGGTAGAACGTAGCTGATTCAATGAATGAATATGGGTGGATCTCTGCTGTGAGTGTGTCTTGTGCATGACTCTGTATTCCTACCTCAGGTTCTGGCTGGCAGACTGCCCCCGCACCGCTGAGGCCGTGTCCTTTGCCAACCTGCTGTACCGGGAGCTGTCAGCCGTACCGTACATGGCCAAGTTTGTGGTGTTCGCCAAGATGAACGAGCTCAGAGAAGGCCGGCTGAGATGTTACTGCATGACAGACGATAAGATGGATAAGACCCTGGAACAGCACGAGAACTTCACCGAGGTGGCCCGCAGCCGCGACATAGAGGTCAGAGCACAAATCCGGGTTGGATGGAAAGATGGATGAATGAATGAATAGTGGTAAAAAAGAACTATTCCTGTTTAAGTTGTTCAAAACAGGCTATAGAACCCTTGTTATAACCAAGGCCTGATGGAAGTTCTTTCAGTTTGCCTTGAAACTTAATGGGTTTGTCTGGCCAGGCTAAAGCTCTAATTGTAGAGTATGTTGTGATGCAGGTAATGGAGGGGATGCCTCTTCATCTGGAGTGTTCTGGAAACCTGATCCCAGTGAGGAAGGCCACACAGCAGCCACGGTGCTTCAGCTTCCAGGCCTTCAGAGACAACCGGCTGCCTGTTTCTGTCAAGGTTTACCCGCACTTCTTCACACATCTTACCAAGATTTTTTGCTTCCAACTACCACACTACCCTACTTGGACCGGGTACCAAATAACATTAGAAAAGTTACAGTATTGGAGAAAAATATTCTCTTTCGACACCATGTTTCAATACCTGGTGGGTCCATATTGACTGTACCTTTTACATATATGAGTCTAATACATAACAGAAATAATTGACATGGTATTGTTAATATTCTGTTTGGTTATAGAAGAATCATAACCCATTGCCTTTTAAGAACTTGAACCTAGCCCTAGTATCCACACCACAGACATGTCCATCCTTAAAACATGTGATCTCTTCTCACTCTAACTCCTTCCCCTCTAAAGGTACGAGACAGCAGTAAAGAGCCGACCGGATTATTATCATTCCTGCGGAAGACAACCAAGTATGAGGACAGTCAGCATGTCCTGTGCAACCTGAACATCACGATGCCTCCATGCATCAAGGTCACTCTCTCAACCAAACCTACCCAGTGTTAATGTATGTGTTTAGTTCATCTGTAGAACTCGGTTTATGTGCTTTGCAGGTAGTCGGAAGTGAAGACCGGCGGCGAACATTAACCCCTCTGGCCTTGAGAGAAAGATACAGTGCCCTGAATGAGCCAGCTATGGGTATAAGAATATTGTGTACATACAGTTTTTGTATTTGTATTGGTTTTGACAAAGTTGGCTTCTTCAGTTTTCATGAGCCACACATGAACTTTTTTCTGGACAGGTCTGGTCCCTTCAGTACAGTGAGTCATTTCTTGGCGGTACTGCAGTTTGAAAGGTTTTAGTTTGCGTGTATGTGGTTTGCGTGTGCTCTGCTAACATCTTTTTGTAAAATAGGAAAAGAGTTAGTTTCAGCCATGATGCAGAACTGATGGTGGAGCTCTCCTCTGGTCAGGATTTTTCCAGATGCCTCAAACAATTGATGAACAAGACTAGTCGTCACTAATCCAATTCTTAGATATTTTGTGGAATCTGAGTCTCAGTAATTTTTCTTGAGAGTGCTAACTGCTTTGATGGACTCTTGAGACCAGACCATTAGAAGTCTTGGCCTTACTGTGTGTGTGTGGATGCTGCCAGTCATAAAACAGCTCTACGATGGTGATTCCACAACTGATTCCGAACCTGACGTTGAGAATAAATGCAATTGATTGTCTTACTTAATTCACTCCGGAGTATGAGCATGTAAATAGCCCTAATAAAAACAGAAGCAGCTAACCTTGTCCAATCCAATGCCTGTGTCATACTCTGTTTTATTGATTCAATGCTAATGCTAACCTTTTATGTGTCTGTGAAGCTTCGATGAGTGCCATGGAGAGGACAGAGCTGAAGATGGCAGTGATCGCAGAGCAGCTTGGTCTAAGCTGGGCTGGTTAGTCAACATCATCACTAACACAGTTTACATGTGTAGATACATATACCCTCCATGTTTACCTCATGTCTGTGGAGCTTGTTACACCAGCCGCTGAGCATACAGAGTCTGAACAAAGCTACCAGCCACAGAGAAAGTGCCAAAAATAATTCATATGGAGACCATTGACATTATGTGAGTGAGTTTACACCTTGTTTTAGCTCAGTGGGAAACGTACTGTGACCTCTCAACAAGACGAGGTTGTTCAATAGTGTTATTTTATGAATCACAAACACCACTTGTACATAAAATTACAAAATGATATAATATTCAGGTTTTTCCGCTCAGCTTCATTCTCTGCTTCTGCTTCAGAGCTGGCACGTGAGCTCCAGCTCAGTGTAGATGACATCAACAAGATCCGAGTAGAGAATCCCAACTCGCTCCTCGAACAGAGCTCAGCGCTGCTCAACCTGTGGGCCACGAGGGAAGGAAAGAGGGCCAAGAGTAAGACTGTTCTCAGCCAATCATTAACTTCAATGAATAATTCTCAGGCTCTACTGATGTCGTCTCTATTTTGTATTTGACTTTTTGCTCGTTGCAGTGGAAAGTCTATACGCAGCTCTGAAGAGTATTGACCGTATGGATATAGTGAATCTGTTGGAGGGTCAGCCTCCTCAGCCCAGCAGACAGTCCCGGGACATGAGCCGACGCAGACACAGTGACAGAGAGCACCTCTCTCCTGGTATGACCAACGGTAAGAGCCTCCATCTCCCACAGTGCCCACTCGTGTGGCCTTGAGTCCCGTCCCCAGTCCTACAGACCACCTCTTGTTCTAGTCACAGTCTAAGAAGGCAGCACTTTACACGATCCTGACGACATGGATGATAGTGGGGAAAATGTGGGTTTGAAAAATGGCTCCATAGCACCTTTACATCATATTCAGCACATATCTGTTAAAGCCAACTCTGCTATCCAACCAAAAAAATCTAAGAATTATGATGGTAACAGATATTATGAAATAAATAAAATAAAATATGTGATCACATGCAAAGACGGTGGAGGCTCCAGCCACGTGTGACCCTTAACAGAGGTGGTATAGATATTGATAGGGTTCAGAGATAAACACAACTGTGAATCATCCATGTTCTCCTCAGCTGGGTGTCAGGTGCTGCCAGGTTGTGCCTACAAGCTGCCTTCAGACTATATCAGGATTTGACTCGATGCAGGATGGCTCAGGACACTTCTACTGCACTTCTACTACACACTAAGGTGACCGATTATCACCTTGTCAAGGCCTGAGAGAGCCCTGAAGTGTCTAATGTTAACAAATAATAAGAAAATGAAATAGACATTACATGGCTATTTCAGGGTGGGGAAGGATGTTCTAGTGTTGTTCTCATATACCAGACAGACATAGATCCAAACAGGGGCCCTGTGGTGAGGTCTTCTTCATCTCTTAACCTCATGGATCCTTCACACATGCATTCTCTACATCAGGTTGACTCTATTTTCACCTCTGGATGTCATGTCCACTGCAGATGACCAGTCAGTTGGCCGGTTCTCTTTGTGGAAATAGGAGCTATACTCAGTGATGTAACAATGCATACATACAGTTACTACCATACGCCAACATGAGAGTGAAGGGGTGAGACGTTCAGATCACGGTTGTAGTGATCTGATATCAGTCTGTGTGTTGTGTCAGTCTCGTGACCTGTCTCCCAAAGGTGTTTATGAGAGTACGCTGTCTAGTTTAGTTACTTGACTTGAATTCAGAACATTCATCTTGATTGGATTGAAACTAGTTTAGATTTATTTACTTTGATTATTTGCATTTTTTCTAGATATTTCTGACTGGTTTCAATGTATTTTTTTCTTAATGTAAGCAAAATGATCTGGCAATAAAATAAGATAGTTTAAGTTAGCTTAAATTAAGAAAAACATACATTAAAACCAGTCAGACATATCTAGAAATAAGGCAAATAATCTAGACCTAATAAATCTAAACTGGTCAAAATGCCTAAAATCAAAATCAATATTCTCATTTCAAATCATTTTAACTAATCTAGATAGTTCTTTTTTGCAGTGTAATTTGTATTGTAAGGGCGGGGCTTGCAGCAAAACAAAACAAAATCAGCTTTAAAATAATTTGAAATATTCATAAATGAGCTTTAAAATAATTTGAAATATTCATGAATGAGCTTTAAAATAACTTTAGATATTCATGAATGAGCTGATTAAAAACAGTCACTTGGAGCTGTTTGCTGTGACTGGAGATTGTGTTATATTTGTCACAGTCACTGTCACTATAAACCCAGCTCAGTCAGAACAATGGGAGCTATATAAGATGGGTTGTGGATGTAGGGTTGCTGTATTGTCCCTTGTTGTCCCTGGTTGTCCCTGGTTGTCCCTGGTTGTCCCTGGTTGTGCCGGTTGTCCCTGGTTGTGCCGGTTGCATGGGGAGCAGTGTAGTTTAGGGCTAATGTGAATGTCCTGTTGGGAGTCTTGTTGTCATCCCCTTGACTCTGTCCCTCTCTGTGTTTTTGGACATGTCATCTGCAGCCTGTAGCCGCCCTGCTCCTCCTCACTCCTCTCTGAACTCTGACCTCATGCCGACCTCATGTTGACCTCTGACCCACATCTATCAGTTTTTTTATTCCCTTTTTTTGCGAGTAGTTGTCCATTTGTGTTGTTAGACTCGAAAAGCCCAATTTGTAGCTTAAGAGAGAGCCTGCTCACAGATTGTGTATCAGCACCCACTGGGAGGGGAGGTGTCACTCTGTCTACTTTATTCTATCCTTTCTGTCTCTGATCTGTCCCTCCTGGCCCTGCCCTTGTGCCCTTGAGCCTGTGTGCATTCTCATGAGACACCCATGGCTCATGTCCCCATGTGTTTGCATGTACACACTGGGGTCTCACTGCATGGCAGAGGAATGTGCATGTTTGCATGGCGTATTGTACTGTATATAGTATTGTGGCCCATTGTCACAAGTAGATCAATATTTTCAAATTAATGTGACAGTATAAACTCTTCACTATATGTTTTCATGACCTAAACAAGGTTATTACAATAGTTGCATAGTCTGTAGGGATGTTTTGTTTCTCATTCTGGAGCAAACTAGAGGGAGAGTTTTAAAACCTCAGAGGGAGAGGTCACCGTCGGACCTAATATCATGTCAGTGTTAGGGGTCAGGAGCTGCCTGCAAAACAACACCAAGAAGAATGTGAAGAACTGTAGTCAAGACGTTAGTCATTGCTCCCTCTCAGGTCTACAAATCCAGCTCTAGTTTCCTTGAGAAATGAAACATCTTCACCTTCGTACCTTGTTTTAATCTTTGTAAATGTGTTTTTTCAAGGTTCCCATAAAAATGTTTTTGTTTATACAAAAAACTATGCACTCATGAAGATGAATGAGCTATTTATTTACAGCTTAGACAGGCACTGTCATTGTCTGGTGAATACAAGAGGATGGATTACTGAAATCCTCACAAATACATAGACTGTATGGTCTATCTATGCCATGCTTTGTGTTGTGTATCCATTTACATGTGCTCATTATTATGACATGTCAAATAGGACCAAATAGTTTTTTTTAATGTGCTAGTTTTTATATACAGTCACATCAGGGGCCAGTGGGCTCATCACTCTTTCCTTGGTTTTATCTTTTAATCTTCAAAATCTATGCACAAACATGGGTAAATATTGTTAGACACGTGCTAACAAACAAGAGTTCATAGTGGCTCACAGTGAAACTAGGACAGGGGGCTTGTGGGCCACTGGGTGTCACAAATACCTCCTGCAGCATCAGCAGTCCTGACTCAAGTTACACACAGGCTCTGCAGCGTGTACAGTACAGTGGCTTAACAGCACACACTCTGCCCATACTTGTCCACGAACATCTCACAATCACTTCCTGCATAAACACACAACAATACATTGGAGAATTCGAGTGAGGTGGAGCTGGCTCCAGGATGGATACTTTCTTACATGGACCATCCTGTACATACAAACAGTTCCTGATCATGAAGTGGCCTGTAGGAGTGACCTGAGTCCAGTGCACACAAACCGAATGCAATACCAGTTTTGTCATAATTATAGAGGAGTCTGAGGCAGCAAGAAAGTGATAAATGTGATAAATGATGGAGCTGTGTGTGAGAGTGTGCAATAAAACTGAAGAGTGTCTGACTGCCTGCGCGCATGCTAACAGCCTGAACATATTAACCTGCCTGTTTACCAGAGGGATGAGGGCATGCCTACTGGAGAGCGAGTGTGAGAGGCGTGCTCGGAGCATGTTAGTGGATGATTATGTTGTTCTGGAGAACCTAGGTCCGGCTGATGGCACAAACAGAGCAGCATGCTTCTTGCAGATCCAGAGTGCTGCTGCCACTGCTCCATCAGCTGAACCAACCTGACCCCTGCTCAAAGCTACCCTGAGCTCCATGCATCCTTGTATCAGTTGCCCTGACCTGTTGCATTTGTCCCTCTAGCCTCCCCTGCCAACCCCCAGATGCCCGGCTCCTGGGCAGGGGCACGTCCCCCCCCAGGGATGAGGTGCTGTGGGGTGGTAGTAGGGAGTGAGGCAGGGGGGAAGGGTGTCAGTGTGCCTCTCTGTGTCTCGCTCTAGGTTACGGGCTGGCTCAGGACGAGCTCCTTTCCCCCGCATCCATGCAGTACAGCCTGCCCTCACCGCTGGGGGCTGAGCCCTACTGGCAGGAGGTGTCCAGCATAGACTGTGCGCCTATCGCCACCACAGAAGAGGACACGCTCATGGAGATGTCGGACGTGCAGGTGTGGCCCTCGGGGAACAGCCCCTCGTTGGTGCCCGTAGAGGACTCATCTCTGGAGTGCAGTAATGCGGACGACTCGGAGGGCCTGTTGGGTCTGCCCTACGGGAGTCTGGGCCGGCCGGCCAGCCAGGCCAGCGGTGGGGGCGGGGGGCTGAGCTCCATTGAGCTGCCGGAGGATGACTCGGAGATGGGCGCAGACTCACTCAGCACAACTACTCCGGCCTCACTTGGGGGCACCATCGCCGGCATGAGTTTTATCTCCATGGGTCAGGGGTCAGAGGCCAGCTCGGAGGTGTTGGCACTCACCGGTCAAACAGGAGACGGAAAAGGAGGAGGAGGGGCGGGCTCAGACGAAGGCTCTCTCATTACAGGACAACAGAGGGTGTACGCCCGGCTCAGTGAATCTCCAGGACTGAGCTGTGTCCCTGACCGCAATGGAGACAGGTAAGTCTCACTCCCCACAGTTAAGTAAAACACAAACTATTACATATGTGGGACACCTGGATAAAGACCCACTTTCAACACACTTCTGTATATGTCAACACAGCCTCTGTATAGTCCATTATTATGAACCGTAAACAGGCCTTTTTGGCTTTATCCAAGAAGCATAAAAGCAACAAAGGCTATAAACAGCTAAATCACTGGTAAATAAAAGCCTAAGACCATGGGCACCATAATCATGGTCCGTCTCATGGTTAACATATTCATGGTCCGTCTCATGGTTAACATAATCATGGTCCGTCTCATGGTTAACATAATCATGGTCCGTCTCATGGTTAACATAATCATGGTCCGTCTCATGGTTAACATAATCATGGTCCGTCTCATGGTTAGGTTTGTTCTAGCTGCCAGTGAGTCTGTGTCACATGTTTCCAGGTGTAGTAATGGTGGCAGTGGCAGCGGCAGTGGCAGCGGTGGTAACGGCGGCAGCGGAGGCAGTGGCAGCGGAGGCAGCGGTGGCTCGTTCCTTTCCTACCTCCAGGAGCAGGCTGGACAGCCCTGGGTACCGGTGACCGACCCTCAGACCTGGGTGGGGTCTCACCCTACAGCCCGACAGGCCATGGACATGATGTCATCGGTCCGTAATGCTGTGGATGGAGACCACATGTCGCAGGAGGCCCTGCTGCAGCCGGTCAGAGACATGGGCCACTCTGAGATCCTCCAGGGCCACTTCAGAGGAACACAACCATTTGAGAAGGGACTGGGCTTTCCTCACAGGGTCCCTGAGCTTAGGGCCTGGGATGATGTGCGCCTCAAAGGCCAGGTCAGTGACACAGATAGATATCCTGTACAACATATCAGCTTCTACAAAAAATAATGTCCTGAAAGTAGATCAATGATGAATATATTTGGTTGCCCTTTCATTGCTCAAAAATGGCCTGCAGTGATGTCAACTAGGTGCTTATCTTATCTTTTCTTATCTTATCAAGTAGTGTTACTAAACGTCTCCAAAAGATTATTGAAGAATTCCCCAGAACCAAATCCAAATAACCAGGTCAGGTGGGACTCGAGCCACTCCTCAACAGTAGTAAGGACATCTTACCTCTACTGTGATGTGACTCTGCTGATGCACCTGCCTCTGCCTGTGTGTTTTGTGAGCCGTGGCCACTGTTGATTCTGACTTCAGCCTTTGGCAGTTATTGTCTGGTTTGCTGCGTCAGCTCCAGCCTCTCAAGGACTGATTGAAGCATTTACTTGATATCCTGAATGTAAAGAGGGTGTCTATGCCTTGGATTAAAGGGGCACAATGTAACTTTTCACTGTTTTGGTCACATTTCTCTTTCACAGAGCGCCCCCTACAGTTTCAGAGAATACCACTGTATAGACTTTATATATAGACTCTAGAGGTCTGCGTCAGTTTAGCATATTTTTATTTCTCGGCGCGCTCTCTGTAAAAGCCTGTTTAAAAACGATTTGTGCTTTCAGCGAGACCTGTGACTTGACCCGAGACTTTCGGGGATATTCATCCTTGCAAGGAAGCTTCATTCACCCCACAACAACTCATTTAGATAAGTGCATAGTGCCCCTTTAGAATTGTGCTCTGTCAAAAAAGTAATCAAAAAATAGACTTGCCAAATCACATTATTTGAGATTTATACATTTTTACTTCATTGTTGTGCACCCTCTATTCACAAATGCACAGTCACCCAAACACAGAGTGGAAGCCCAAGATGGGCACAAACACCATGTGGCGACAAATATAGTTTCATTCTGTCTGTAACCTGAGCCAGTTCCGGCTCATTCCCACATGTAGACCAACTGTCACACTACACCTTAAAGGGCAAACTGTGTAGGGGAGAGTGTTGGAGAGATTCTCATCTTTAGTCTTTGGATACTGGAATTATACTGATGTTTTTACTGGTTTGTTTCAATATTCTTCGATTTGTATTGTGTGGTGCCAATAAGTGACGACATCATGGCGTATGTTTCCAGTGTCCTTAGCAAACACACTCTGAAGCTAGTGGTATTTAAAGAGCGGGGGTCACATGGACAGAGAGTGAGCGAGGGGTGGGGGTGTGAACAGAAGTTGCACAGGCGGGACTTGATGTCACCAACTGGCTACTCCTGACCGGACAGCGGCAAGGTGAAAGACTAAGAAGCTAAGGACAGATATGAACTGAGCAACAAATCTCCAAACTGGAAAAGTGGAGGACCTTGCAGCTGTCGTGCGTCTGTGAGAACCCCTGAGCGTTTGGACCATTGCCTGAAGGATGTGGGCCCTGGTGACCGAGCTGCTCTTTAGCTTCGTGCTGCTGGCCTTCCTGGTCATTAGCTGTCAGAATGTGCTGCACATCGCCAGCGGCTCAGTGCGCTCCGTGCTCACCTACATACACCGCCAGCTGGACCACGAGCTCGGGGAGGGCGAGGGAGTGGCCGACGAAGAGGAGAATGTGACCACTAGAGTCGTGCGTCGCAGAGTCATCCTGAAGGTACAGATTCCCACAGGAGGAGGAGGGCTGTGTGTGAACGACAAGACTCAACTGAAACGTCCAATTACTTTTGTGAAACGAGCTTTTATACAAACTGTGACTACACTAAACTAAAGAAGTGTCTCTGTTGTGCAGCCTGGTGGTTGGAGTTGGTGTATGTTTTTAGATGGGTAAAGACCACTCCATACATTGCAATGACATGCCATTGTAGAGTGGGGGTGAGACACAAAAAGTGCTGACTGTAATGAAATACACGTATGCACTATTTCACATGCGTGTAGTCTTCATGGTGGATATCTTCATCACCATTTTGTTAATTTAAAACACAGTGTGACACAAAAATGAATGTAAATGAAAAGTCATTACATTTGTTGGTTTTATGAGTGATGATGATGATGATGATGATGATGATGATGATGATAACTTCCATTTATATAGTGCTTTTCAAGACACCCAAAGCGCTTTACAATATTCATTCACTCTACAGTCACACCTGATGGTGGTAAGCTACTTATGTAGCCACAGCTGTCCTGGGGCACACTAACGGAAGCGTGGCTGCCAGTTTGCGCCTACGGCCCCTCCGACCACCGCCACCATCTTTAGACACTTTATCTCCGTCTTTGGGTGTATTCAGTGTTTTGTGCAGCACATTCTATACAAATAAATCATGACCGAGCCACACTTCAAAAAGCATAGTGTTGAACCATGACTGCAGCACTTACACTACTCCCTAAGGAGAACAACACAGTGCATTATCAATGGTGTATACCAGGCCTATTCAACAGGCGGCCCGGGAGCAAAATGGGCCCGGCTGAAATTTAGTTTGGTCCGCGGCAGATTTTGAACAAGCTCTCTTTTGAATGTTGTTAACCCCAAATTACTTTTATCAGAATATGTGCCGATGCAGTTGGGCACATATGGCAGCTGTGTAATGAATATGCTATTCTACTTCAATTGTTTACTGTTTTAGAGGCGAGAGCTGGGTATATTTCTAGAAATACCTTGAATGTTATCAGTTTTTCTGCACTTATGGATGCTTTTAGTGTCATTGTATTGAAATGGCTTCAATATAAAGGAAAAAAAAGAAGAATGTGTGTGATGTTATTTCAATATGTGTGAAATACTTTTAACATTTAGCCCGGAATGATTCATGCGTCAACTGTACGTCTGACTCTCGCAAATGTACTATTTTTTTTAATTTGGCCCTGTGCAAAGGAATTTGAATAGCCCTGGTGTATACGATAACGAGCGTGTTATTAGGTATGTAATTATTAAGACAAGGATTTCACTGGTGACATACAAAACAGAGGTACACCCCTGGTTATCTGAGCTATTACTCAAACTAGTCTCTTTTTTCTTTTTGCCCATAAAACTGCCACTCACTGGATATTGTATAGTTTTCAAACTATTTTCTGCAGCCCCAGACATTGTGTAAAAACCCAGTATAATATACATTTCTGAAATGCTCTGTCCACCTCGCACCAAAAACCATGCCATGTTCAAATTCACTTAAAATTAGGGATGGACCGACATGGAATTTCTTGGCCGATACCGATGCCGATATTTCATTTACCAATTTGGCCGATACCGATTCCGATATGTTGCTTAAGAAATCTGCATTTAAATAACTGCTTTAAATGTATTTATTAATCCATAAATAATATTTTTATTACATTTTGTCTAAAGTTAGACCTCTCAGTGAGCTTTTCATTCTCTGAATGTTTCGGACCCTAAATGTTAGAAATGATCCTTTAAGAACAACATCAGTCATCTGTACAGGCCGATAGTATTAGTCAAAATTGTAAATATCGGCCGATACCGATGTTGAACCGATATATCTGTGCATCACTAATTAAAATCATATGTCTTTATGGTTGTGTTGAACTTCAGCAGGTTTGTATGTCATATGTGCATGACTAAATTCATTGGCTTAAAGCAAAGTCTGATTAGCTATTTGAGCTCACAAGTTGGTAAATACGTCTACCTAATCAGCCAGTAAGACAAATAAACCTCTGCATAGACACTCACATCTAATCATTCATCTCGACTTTCCCCTGAGCTACTCCTTCTTTCTGTATGTGGTCTGCCTCCCTGCACTCATCACTGAACAGCCAAGCCAGCTCTACACTTTGCTGTATTTGCTCCACTATCTCTTTCTCTCCATAACTCCCCTACTACCATTACTGCACATTTTGCTTTCATTCTGAGCACGTTTCAAAGAAACTAAAGGCACCAACACGACTGCGGCTGCTGGAGGGAGGCACAGTGGTGTGTACTGGGCAGGGTACCACATTGGTGATAAAGAAAGGTGTCAAAATATTCACAGCTTTTTCACTTTTGCCATCTGCTTTTGAACTCTCATCTTTCACTTTGTTGAACACATGTCATGTCACAGAAGCGGCCAGCTCGAGTTCCACATTATTGGAAACTAGACACGACACACAGCCAATGGTGATCCAATGGAAAGACCAGTGTAGAAAAAACTGCCATATAAACAAAGCTGGGGTTAGGGAAATCTGTCTGCATGCAAAATATGTGAACGTGCTAAAGTGATGGAAATGTTTGCAGTGATCAACAGCAATATCCCTTTATCATCAACAACTGCCTTATCTGTATACAATCTTCCAAATGAAAAAATACTCACATAAATACATAGGTCTAAAACATTTCAGCTTAGAGAAATATCTGGCATTCAATAAAAATAAAACATAGATAGCATCGTATAGCACGTGTGTAGTCAGTAATGTGTGTACCTACAGTCAGGCTTGGTCCCGCGTTGGAGAAAGGCAGCAGTAACATCCAGACAGACCACGCTCCAATGTACTACTGCTGCTGCTGCTAGTGGCTTACTCCCCTATAAGAGACACACACAGACGCACACGCACATACCTTGTTCATACACACTCACACAATACACACAGAGCAACACAACAGTGAAAGCCAAGCCTCAGCTCCACCTCCCCTCAGATACTCTCTGTCACTCATGCACACGGCAGATCCTCGCTAATCCTCTGGGATGCAATTACAAAAAGAAAAAAAAAATGGTAAGAATGGCACCACCAACCAATCGCTGTATGGGCAGATGTTGAGCTAGTGACAATATTTTTTATTTACAAGAATTTTACTTACGCATCATATGACAAGAGCTAAACTCAAACTGAGCCTTTTGAGCATGGACAGACAATATCAATTAAAATTAGCCTTAGCTTAACACAAATTGGTGACAAACTGTTGACCAGGCAGCTGCTAAACAAATGCCTCATAATATATTGAAATATGCAACAATTATTTCCCATGCAATAATAATAATGGCTTTGATTTATAGAGTGCTTTTCAAAATACCCAGCCTTCAGCCTGTTGCGGCTTGCTTGTCATCGTGAGCCACTTTGAGCTGATGTGCGAGTGCTGCAATGTCTCCTAATTATGTGTGTTCTTAATTAAACTAGGCCTGTGCTGTCGTCCCCGACAGCAAGGTGTATATCGCCGAAACAGCCCCATACGTCTGCCCCATATACGTCTGCTACAACTGTCACCAACGGGCACCTTAATCAGACATTGTGTGATTTCTAAGGGTTTTAATATTGTTAACGAGCAATTAAGAGGCCCCGCC
>JAVQKD010075552.1:0-11538 GCA_036025635.1 Philypnodon grandiceps
AAATAGCCACCATAAATCATGTCATAAACAATATTATTGTATATTGTCACATCCCTAGCTGTGATATGTATTTCAAATAAGATGTGTTAGCTTTGGAATTGATTCTGTCTACAGCTAAGTGGTCCTTAACACAATAAACATAAACAGAGCCCAGGGATTTTGAAAAAGATAACATGGCACATGCACAGAGAAATGTTTTTAGGCAGAAAGTGAAGTAATGCAAAAAGAAGAGTGTCACAAACCAGAGGAGACATTTAGCATCAGCGTGTGCCCTGCTCTGCCACTGTGAGGAAGAGTTAGAGTGCTCATTGGACTCATTACTAAGAGAGAGCCGGCACAGGGTCTGAAGTCAATACAATGGCTTCATGATGCAACAAGGTGGGTAGATTTATGCACGCAGAGGTCAGCCGCTGAGGTGAGCAAGGTGGCGTGCCATCACCGGAGGACAGAGTTATGGCAGTGGTGTGGCCGACCGTCTGGTGTTCCGGCTCTTAAGAATACTTAGATGCACAACAAAGCTGTTTCCTGCAGACGTTAAGAGACGTGCAGCACCCTCAGTAACACCTGTCCTCCTCTGCCCCCTCCTCTTCCTCTCTGTCACAACATTAGCCACACTGACAATTTTAGGGCTGGGAAAAACACTCAGCACATATGCCGCTCTTCTATAATCACAATGAACTGGATGGAAGCCAATCTCTACTATAGGCTATCATTTCAGTCCATCTGCACCCCCTCCCGCTCATCGAACACATGGCGTTATTTACACATTTATGACACTGAGGCACAAGCCAGTCTATAGCCTCCATGTCCTCCAACTAAATCCCTCTTATTCCCACTTTGTACTTTAGTGGGGCAGAGAAGAGAAGTGGATTTTCACTACAAAAGCAAGTCTGTGAAGTAAGTTATTGAAACAACAGCGAAGGCCAGTGCTGGGAACAGAGAGAGCAGTGGGCTTATCGTGTATCAGCTCAAGGCAAACGGGAGGATTATCAGTGAATGAATCGGCAGCCGGACTGGCAGTTCTGGAAGAAACTGAAGATAAGAGGCTGTGCAAAGACAGCAGGCAATGACAATATCTGTGAGTAAGAAAAAACCCACGAAGCACTAAAAACATGGGTACTCTGTGAAAAGACAAGAGGAGATACATGGGGAGGAGGCCCAAGTGGAAAGAGGGAAACAGTTGTTAATGTAGCGTGAGAGCTGAGGATAAGCTTGTGTGTTCAAAGAGAAATGAAAACGTATGTATTGTAGGTCCAGACAATGGAATAAAATATAGACCGTAATGAAATGTGTGAAGAGCAGATAAAAACATCATCACAAACGAGCACAAAATAAAATGGCAAAATTGAAAAATCGACGATGGAAGAGAGGCGTGATGTGTTTAAATCCCAGTGGTCGCGTGAACTAGGTAACAACAAGTACCCTAATATATCACAGTGATGACTCCGTCTTTTTCAGCTATAATGGCCATGGGCAGAAACACACAGCAAACATCCAGCCAGTGTTTGTGTGCTGTAAGTGTTAACGACTGGAGCACACTGACACCATCACTGTTAAAGCCATATAAAGACTGATCCGCCTGTACCTCCCACCACACCCTAATGATTATAGCCAACATTTCATCATTGGAAGTCTAATGGCACTAAATGACACATCTGTGGCAACTGCGACTTTTCAGAAGATGAGTGTTGTTAGTAAAGCCATTAGTAAATTATTACAGAGCACACTTTAGGGGCTAATGTAGGATTTTTTTTTTATTAACATCAACATAATGATTTTGATTCTATCACAATTTTAGCTGACTTTGTATTGTATTAGGGATGAACCGCTAATACAATTTATTTCCCCATTTTAATACTGGCATTGTTACAGTAAAAATGAATGTACTGTATCACAATTCAACAATCGTTCCAGATTAGCAGATCGTCATAACTTCTTATCATGATTTGCCCACCCCTAGGCTAAGTCAGGACAACATAGAAACAACATAGAAAATGCATCTGATGATGTCTAACATGTGTGACACTTTTTACCTATTTATCAATGGTCTGACAGTATAGCACAACTCAATTTACTGTAAGAACCAAATATATTTTTCAGATCAAACTATGAGGCACACTTGATTCTTGTTTCACCATTTCACAATAGCTTCTTCCAATAGGTTGTCAGGATGCAGCACTCTGTCCACTACTCGCCCCCAGCCACCTGCCGCTGGACTTTAAACCCACGCTTCACAGAGCCATCAATCAACTCTTCGATGCACAAAACTCTCTACCTCAGTTGTCCGTGGGGCTAGGCACATAAAGACAAACTAAAACAACTCGTACATAACTCTTTACTATTGAAAAACTACAATCGTCTACCCTTTACGGCTACTCTCCGGTCAAACTCCTTTGCATTGTAAGTTTTCAGATGATTTCTTGGACATTTGATGAGATGACAATACAAGGTCTATAAATCACTGAATCATAACTAAAACAAAGCTTCAACCACAACCTACGTATGGCACCATAGGTTGTGGCCACATTATTCAAAGCGTACCTACCAGAGTTTGGCTGTTATGATGACTGCTGTCAGGATGAGCAGAGAGGAGATAGTCACAGTAACGTAGAACTGAGGGTCCACTGCAAAACACACACATAAACACACACATACAATTACTACTCTCTGTGACTATGTATAATTGTGTCCACAACAACGAGAAAAATCAATGAAGGCAGCAGAACATTAAATTGGATGCACAACACTCTGGCCTCCAACTAAATCCGATGACGTCTTCCCTGGATCTTGCAGTTTGACAGCCACCCATTTCTCCCTCTGAGTGATGAGCACTTTATTAGGCATTCCCAGACATAGACACAGGCTGCTGCACACTGTGGGGAGTCAGACTTCACTGTGCTGACAGCTAATCCCCCTGAGGACTCCTGCTGCGTGTGTGTGTGTGTGTTCTCGTGGACTATGGCTCGTGGGCACCTTTATTTAGAAATCCATCATTTGCATCTGCTGTTGCCCACCTTCCTCTGGCTCTGTCTCCTCTGCCTCTGTTCCTTCATTGCCCGCTCCGTCCTGGTTCTTTGCCTCCAGGAGTGAGTCTCCCGGTGGCCGCACACTGCCCGGTGAACCACGTGGCCAGTCCTGGGACGTGGTGCTGCCGACTTCCCGCTGGTTTCCCTGATGGTACAGTGGATCGGTCTCCTGGCTAGAGATAAGGTGGTAGGTCTCATCCTCCAGAGGCTGAGTGGGGCCCCACACCACAGCCCACAGGGGTGTGGGTGTGACCTGGGCAGTGACAGACAGCTGGACAGACAGGGCGTCCACCTGCTCCTCCGCCTCCTTGTCGTCACGGTTACAGGTGGAGGGTGGCGACAGCAGAGTGACCAGCAGGAGTGAGACGAGGCAGCGTAGAGCGGTCAGTCGTGCGACAGAAGAGATGGAGCTGGAAAAGAGGAGCAGAAGTGACACAGAAGTTAGCAGTGAAGATATATTGTCCACTGGAGCCCTGCACGCTCACACATTGATCCCCATGCCAGCCATCAGTCACAATGACATTTGTGCAACTGCTCCCTTCACCTCAACTATCCATCTTACCATCTCTCCATCGCTTCTCAGTGTTCACTTAGACGCCGCTCCTCCGATCATCGCTCTCTGAAAGATAAGACAGAGGGGCGAGAGAAGAAAAGTGAGAGGGAGAGAAAGGGGGAGGGTCCTGCCTTTTTTCTTCTTTTATGTTTCCACATAAAACACAAGTAAACATAGACACCAGCAATAGTACTGGCAGACAGCCAGTCCTGTCACACAAACACTCTCATGGGTATTTCAATTTAACACTCAATTATGCACCACGTTTTTACAAAAACACACACCTGCATGCAAGAACACTCACAAACATAGTATTTGGACACACTTACCGTGCACACGCCTGAGCCCAGCACATTAATCATCATTAGAGCCCTCATGCAAAAAGCCAATACTCTACATGGCACTTTGAACAGAGAGAGACAACTTCCGATCAACAACTACTGCTTAAATGCCACAGAAATGTCACTGATGGACACAAAACGAGAGCGCGAGAGCTACAAAAACACACACTGACTTCGACACATATCAGTTATCATGCCTACCTCTGGCAGTGTAAAGAGGGAATGAGAGGGAGATAGAGAGAAAGGGGAATATAGCGAATAAGTGAGAAAAAAAAGCATTGGTTGCCTTAGCGACCGAGACATGTAGAGTCTGCTAGAGGAAGAAAGGGGAGAGAGAGCGCTCTAGAGAGGGCAAGAGATTGTAGAAAAGAGATTTAAATGCTAATTATGTTTTTAAAATGGTTCAATTAAATGGACACAGAGGAAAATAAATTAATTTGACAAGACAAATACAAATTATCCTGAGGACAGCCTCAATAATCTTATTTTAGAGGCAGTGTTTAAAATCTAAACATATAAATTACATTTTCAAAAACCAGGACATTCCATAAAAAACAAACATGAACGTGTGGAGTGGGAGGAAACGAGAGAAATAAGGAACGGACTAAATTTAATTTCTATTCATTTGTTCAGCTCAGAAATAAATGGGAAAGGTGTTTCAACAAACACGGTCAAAAATGACACCTTGGTCAGAGTAAGCGATAGTCACATTGTGACTGTTTTATTGTTGTCAAAATAGTAGCTATGTACAAAACAAGTCTCAAATACACACACACACTAGTTCTGTAATGTTTCCAGTACTGGCAGTCTGTCACAGTCCACTCCGCATCCCTCTGTGTCATTTTCTCCTCATAGCTGTAGCTGTAGTGTCCATAGCCGCGCCCGCTCAGACCAGTCACTGAAGAACGCAGCGTGACCACAAACTGGACCCACTCTCATCCGAGTCTTCAAATCCACTGTCTTTTTCTTCAGAGTTATTTTCATCTTCCTCATAATCTGAGTTTGAGCATAAGACATAGTCACTACATGCAACATAGTGTAATCAGACAAAGCATTTATAACAATTAAAGTGTAGAATATAAACAGTCATTCTGTACCATCGTCATCATCCTCAGTGTCGCCCTCCGACTCCAGCAATGAATCCAGTCCACGGTTTCTCTTCACTGTGACATCACCCCTGAACATTTACACAGTAGTTAATGCTCTATATATTCAACACCATCTTCTAAGATCACAGATGGTATACACACTTGTGCTTTCCAGTGCTAGGGAGCTGCTCCCATACGACAAGGTCCCGACCTCCTGTGACCCAGCGGTGGTCTCCGCTCCCTGTGGTCCACGACGCATAGCAAAGGATTCTGGGAGCGTCAGGCCAGGTCAGAGAGGCCACATAGAGACACTGAGGAAGAGAGAATACTGAAAGCATATGAAGCAAATGAAGGGTCAACATAGTGATTTTAATTTTCCACATAACTCAATAGACTTATTCAAGAACTCACAATTTAGTGTACTCTCTCCATTTGCCAGATCATAGCAGGAGCCAATTAGGAGGCCTCCTGTCTGGTGCACACAATCTGTTACCCCTGTGATACTGCAGTGATTGGTCAGCTTGGACGTCATTCCTGTGATAATTGGACAGATGTTATGTTGATAGTGTATGCAAATTATCTTGCCTCTACCTTCCCATTTTTGTTCTTTTCCCAAAATTTGACAGAAACAATCTGCCTTTCCTATTCCAGGGCTCACCCGTTCTCCAGTTCAGGATCTTGAGCCAGGCTTGACCATAGGCCAGGAAGAGCGTGTCTCCGCGAGGGCTGAGGGTCAGCCGGCCCCCTGGCCCCGCTCCGCAGCCCGTGAGCTGCCCGCTCCAGTGCTGTATCAGCCTCAGGGGGTCTCGATCTGAACACCGGTTCTCCCACACAGACACCCCTCCCTCGGCCGAGCCGCTGAACACCAGAGGACCCTGAGACTGTGGAGGGCACGCACACACGGTTGTCATGGAGATCAGAGTCTTTACTCAGTGTATATGTGTGTAATTGTTTTTGTGTGTTTGCTGCAAAAGGCACAAAATGAATGCTTTTGTAGATGGAAAAGAAATGCGTTTCAAAATGTACATTTCTGTGATGCTCATAGTATAAATGGATTGTGCGCTTTGCATTTTAAACACCAAGCTTTGGAATCGTGTATATTATATCATACATATTACAAAAAACTGTAGTATTTTTAGGTGTATGCATTCTGAGAACATAATAATCAAGAGTGATCACAGAAAACAAATACACAGGAGCATAACACTGAGTATAAACGCTTTGTGCACAGTTGAAATGACCCACGCACCTGGATGGAGGTGACCGTTTCTTTGTGTGCGTTGATTGACTGGCAGTTTTCAAAAGTGTGCCAGCTCCAAGCCTGAACTTTCCCCCCGTCTGAGGTGACAGAGTGTGAGGTTAACACGTGCTGACAGCCGTCTGGCAGTCATTATTGTTGATCATGGTCAATTCACCTGAGCCTGACTGCTTTAGCTAGCCTTGTCTCAGTGATTCAACATGATAGTCCTGTTCTACATTCACAAACATACAGAGCTGCCTGCCCTTTTAACACACTTAGAAATAGAGTAAACAGAGGCATCTAATACTATATGCATGTACTGTATATATGCATGGGATACATACACATATACTGGTTAATAATAAAACGTCAAAATGCACCTGATCCAGTAATGATGTAGCCATCTCCCTCTGGCACAAAGCACAGGGCAGTCACAGCGTTGAATGTGTAAATAGACTTAACACATTGCCCTGTAGGTAAAAGGAAAAAAGTCATTTCATTGATAGGTCACTATCAGAGACAGCCATGGTATACACTGTACCGATTACTATTCATAACTATACAATTATTTCACACAGTGTCCTGAGCCCCGAGGCACTGTTTACCTAAATACAAAGATATGTATATTTTTGTAATAGAATATGTTACATACCAATGCTAAGGGCCCATATCTTCACGTTGCAGTCTGCCGAACCACTTAAAATAAACCTCTCCTTGTCAGACAAAGAAAGGGACCAGGCTAAAAACAAGACATCGAGATAAACAAACCAAAAGGATGAGATACAAAAGAACTGAGAAGAACATGATTTAGAAAAAGCTACAGTTGTATCTAAGTGCATTATTAATTCACTTGATATTTTAGGTCGGTATGTTGGGCAGGTGGGGAAGCAGAGGAGGAGAGTCTTGGAGGGCACTGGGAGTTCAAGTGATTGAAGGCTGCCTGCTTCAATGAGTCAGTGAAGTCTCCAATGTGTCTACTGGGGTTATCGCTCCCTAGGTTGATCTGATAAACTACTTCTTAACATTACACACACTATTACTGCCCTTAGTGTCCATGTCCCAGAGCCTCACCTAGCCTTTTGCAGAACTCGGGCGGAGGGGCACACAGACAAGTGACCCCGCCGGTGTGACCCCCGAGGTTCTTCTGTTCAGTCGTCGTGGGAACGTGCCACACCTTCACCGTAGTATCTCGACTGAAAAGGTAATGGATAAGAGGCAATAAACAAGCAAGTTAAAAGGCGTTAAGACTCAAAGCACTAGAGAGTTAAGCTCTTAGGCAGGGGGAGGTAAAACAAACAGACAGGGGGTAGCTCAGGAGCATATTAAGTGATAAATGAGGTGAAATGTTCACTTTGCACATCCATTATGTAAATGATGCTCCTTCAGCTTTACCTTCCAGAAATTACTAGGTTGTCAACGGCAACCACACAGGTGATTATGTCATTGTGACCCTCCAACAGCCTCAAGCGAAACTTTGCCTTTTCCCAAGACGCTTTGAGCGATGTAAATTCAGCATCTGTAAAAATAAATGATTTGTGCAATTAGTAATGTTGACTCATCAGCACTCAGCCTTGTTAATCTACACAGTCATTCAATATGGATTAGTCTGCTACTGTGAAGCACGGGCTAATTTAGCTGCAAGGATGCAAAACACAGGTCCTGTCTTCAGGGAAGCAAATAGTGCCTGTTGGTTTTAATGCAGGCAGCAACAAGAGCTTGTTAGGGCTCCTCGGGGCATACATGTATAATCTGAGTTTAGATGTTAATTGCAAATTAGTGCATTCAGTGAGACTGCATAGTATTTTAAACTTTCTACAATAACAAGGTCTTTATACAATCCTCATTAACACACCTTCCTGATGCACTCGATGCGTCTTGTCTAAGTCTGAGCTGTTCTCTGGAGCGTCTCTGCAGTGATCCGACACCTTGGCCTGCGGTCTGCTTGCGCCTTCTCCTCCTCCAGTCTCCTTCTGCCTGGGCGACGGAGCTGACGTTTCTTGTGCTTTGGACTGTGCCTCTCCCTTGTGAATCTTGGAAGCTGGAGGCATTTGTGATAGAGGGGCCTCCGGGGCATCTTCCCTGTACCAGTGAAGAAAACCTGAATGAATGGATACCACATAAAGCTGGGCATTGCATCACTAACATCTTCCAATACTATCCCCAAACACACTCAGTGCTTGTTAATCAGCGGTGAATGCCCCAGTCTATAGGGGTTAATAGAGAAGCTAGTGTTGCTGTATGAAAATGACCAGGCAAATTACAAACAGCATTTATTCTTTGACTAAAAACTGACACTATTTGACCTCCAGCGTATTTGGATAGACATTCAAAAAAGATCAAAGGCCTCAAAGTGAATGTTGTTGCTTTTGAAGAATTATGTTCATCTCCTCTGCCCCCCCGCTCACTGGTACCTCTCCCTCACTTCCTTACACTTGTCTTTTCATCTTCTCCTTTTTTCCGTCTCCCACGGTCCCTGGAGTTTGCTGCGGGCCAGAAAGCTGCAGCTGAAGCTCAGCCAATCTGGAACGCAGCTCCGCCTTTCTGGAGATCTGAGGGAGAAGAAGACACGAGATTGGTTGTAAACCAAGATACTTAATCCACAACTTGTTTATTTACACAACCAACATGATCAGTCTGTCTTAATTTATTACACTGCAAATGTACTGTAGTCGGGCCAATTGTGAATAATTATATATGAAAGAATTAGACACAGCAGATGTTTTAGGCTCCAGGGCAGATGTGTCAAACACTCTTTTTTGCCCACTGAGGGCCACATGTAAAAAAATATTACCGAAAAGGGCCACTCGGCAAGGTAACCGAGTTCCCTTTTAGCTGCCTCTGTTTTCTGGACACACACTGTATGTTCTGGCTGGTTTATCACTTAGCGTCCTTCTATAATATAACCACAGACATCTTGTTACCCAATGAGTGCTTTCTTTTAGTTGGATTATGAAGCGTCATAGCATTAAAAAGATCATTTCACCCAATTGAGATGTCAGCTTGAGGGCCACAGAAAATTTGCTCTGTGGACCGCAGTTAGCCCCCGGGCCATAGTTTTCACAGCCCTGCTCCAGGGAATTCAATCTTAGTTATGAACATGAATCATGGCTCAAGATTAATTATTAACACTTGTACCAGATATTAGTCCAATTACTGGAAATACCATTCTGCACAGTATCAACGCCATTATTCATTTATATATATGCAGATCCATCAGAATCTCAATGTTGTTAAAGGGCTTCAGGTCAACAAGGAATACCCGACGCTAAAGAGATCTCATATATAAAACACGTGTTGTACCTTGAATCTCTCCTCTGGGGTAAGGCTGATTTTTATTTCCAGATTCTCAATTTGTCTCAGCTTCTTTTGCAGCTTTCTCACCTCCCCCATTGAAAACTTTGGGCTGCTCTAAATCTAAATGTTGTGCTTTGTAGATTCACAGCCCAAGACTCCGTCTGCTCTCCTGCGGCTTTTCCAAAACGTCAATAACACAGCAATGCATTTAAAATATAGTGAACTTCAGATGAGATGCTCTCCGAACGAACCCGGGGTATTGTTGAAACGTTTGGAAGGACGTGTCGCCGGATGTTGACGATTTACAGTAACTGTCTAATTACTGCCCCTATGGCGTCCCCACGTGGATGTGAAACGAATCGCAGTACATCGCAAGACCTTTTCATTTGACTTTTTACGTTTAGGCTTCGCTAGTAAAACGTTGCACTGAAAATATATTATAAACAAACAAACTAATTGCGGAAGTGGGTTTAGTTGACATGTCAAGTTCAAGGGACATCGTCAGCACAACTTTTTTGGCCAAAGTTACCACCCTTAGTCCTTACTGTAGTTCATTTTATTATCCTGCCATAGACTATGCATCATAAGTAATTCATTATATCAGCCAGTTAAGGCAAACAATGAAACTGTCCAGTTTACACCCAAAATCATTAATCAACTTGCATAATGGACTTTTATATGGGTTATAATTTTTAATCCCGAAACGTATGCAATTTTGGTCATTTTTACACACAAAGTACCCATTTTCTACATATGAAAACATAACATAACATAATATTTTTCCGTTCTACTTATGTCATCTGAAGGTAAGATGATATTTTTCTTCCATATTCCCCTGTAACCAATGTAACACTGACCTGTCTAGCAGCATATCAGGTGTGCTGGGCTGAGTTTTTGTCAACTATTTTAAAATTGACCGGTTAAGTGGGCGGAAGTGACATGTGCACACGCGCTCCTTTTGTCTGACGGCTTTATCCGGGGGAAGTGGAGCTCAGACGAGGCAGCGGCTTTACTGGAGGAAAAAAACTAAAAAAAAAAAGGGTAAGAGTAAAAAAAACTTGCCAGTACTGTTTGCAGATCTGCACGGGGGGGTTATGATATCACTGACCACGGGAGTTCCGCGGAAGGGTACGGAGTCGCCTGCCCCGGTAGACGCCACTGTTGTCCATGCAGTCGGCTGTGTTTTTGGGAGATCTGCATGACTTCGCTGCCGCCTCTGCTCGGCTCCATAGCCGGAAGTCTGTGTGCACGGTCTACTGGACTTTTTTTCTCCTCTTTGCGTCATTTTTTTTTAATCCCTACTGTTTTTTTTCCTCTTAGCTTTGTTTTGGTTGCTATTACCACTTACCAGCAGGAACAACCCCTAGCCCTGTCTATCATAAATGCACGTTTACCGAGCGGGCTGAATTAATGACTTGACGAGACGAAATGGAGGCGGCCTTGTCTAATTTTAAACGTTGCATGAATTCAGTCTGTGATGTTGTATCTAATTTATAAAGAAATACTGTTTCTACTGAAGGTTTTGCGCCACACTGTGACCACTGGCTCCCCACTTTGAGAATTACTAATAATCACAAAATATACAGGAACCATTTAAACACGGAGAACCTAACCATTTTGCATCATGTACAGTTAATGTTTTGAAGCCTTTTATTATCCGCCTTAGCCTTTTATTTATCTATAAAACATTCTTATGTGGGCATTTCACATTTCCGATGTTTGTACTGTGATCTGTAACATTATTACCGTTCAAAACTAATAATTGGCATGTTTGATTTGCAGAAATCATGGAAGATTCCCATTTTAATTCATATTTTTGGTCTCCTGTCACCACTGTGCCAGGACAGGTAAGAGCAGAGGTACATTCAGTTTTATTAAGTGTTATTACATCGTTATTTAGACCCTTTAAAGTGTTTGTCATATGTAGGCCTGTCAATAATTACTATATTGACTCAACATTCCATATATAAAAATGAATAAAGATATTTTCATATAT
>JAVQKD010075791.1:0-10808 GCA_036025635.1 Philypnodon grandiceps
AAATAGTAGTGACGTTGAGAATTGATATTTATAATTCCTAATTATTTTTGTTTATTACACAACAATAGACAAACACAGTCTGCTTAAACTAATGCCACACACAAATGTTTCCATGTTTTTCCATGTTGGAACACAACATATAAACATTCACAGTGCAGGGTGGACAAATGAACCTTTAGATTATTATTTGGCAGCAATAACCTCAACTAAACATTTCCTGTAGTTGCAGATCAGACCTTTACAAAACTGTTTCAGTGCAGCAATATTCTTCGCTCTATCGCTCTCTTGAGGTCATGCCACAGCATCTCAATCGGGTTGAGGTCAGGACTCAGACTGGGCCACTCCAGAGGGCTTATTTTCTTATGCTGAAGCCATTCTGTTGTTGATTTAATTCTCTGCTTTGGGTCGTTGTCTTGTTGGATCACCCATCCTCTGTTGAGCTTCAGTTGGTGAAGAGTTTTCCCGCAAAATGTCTTGATAAACTTGGGAATTAATTTTTCCGTCGGTCAATCCGTCCAGGCCCTGAGGCAGCAAAGCAGCCCCAAACCATGATGCCCCCTCCACCAGATTTCATAGTTGGGATGAGGTTTTGATGTTGGTGTGCTGTGCCTTTTTTTTCTCCACACATAGCGTTGTGTGTTCCTTCCAAAAAAAAAAAAAAACATTGCTGCATGTTTGAAGTTTGCAAAAGAGCACCTTGATGTTCCACAGTGCTACTGGCACAATATTCTGTGGACCTGTGAAACCAAAATTGAGTTGTGTTTGTTTATTGTTGTGACTTAGATGAAGATCAGAACACATTTTATGACCAATTTATGCAGTAATCTGAGTAATCCCAAAAAAGGGTTCACATAATTTTTCTTGTAACAGTACATTTGAGGAAAGCATCAGTGATGCAAGATTAGATAATATAACAATAATAGCTCACACTGTAGTAGCCTCCTGCATGGGAATTTTACTACAGGTGTATATAACCCAAATGTTTGTCTTTTCTTCATGCAGTGTCTGTTGCGAGCCCGATAGTTCCTGGTGGAATAAGGAACATCCACGAGGGTAAAGTATCAAGGCAGATGGCCAACGCTGCCAACCATTCGGACCAACATGGCACAGAGGACTACATGAACATTGTGCATCGACTGGGCTCTGGGGTAAGCTTCATTTATCACTTTATTTATATATTGAGCAGGTCATAGTATTTCCACTGCAATGTACTTTATATAACTATACCAACATTCATCCCTATATATTTTTGTAATCTTGCTTCATAGATTGTGCCGCAGTCAATTCCTATTAATGTATAAACCTTTTCACTTGCATGTCAGTAAACTTGATTCTGATACAGTATGTCTTGTCTATGTGTAACAGGAGGGTGACTCTTCAATGAGAAATCCTGCTTTTCCTTTGAGGTCGCCACAGTCGGGCTGTTCTCCAGCAGGGAGCGAAGGAACACCCAAACGTAAGTGGCAATGTTTCAATTTAATATCCAGTATAATTGTTGTATTAAATCAGTGCGTCATTAAAAAGGTTAATTGACATTGTGCATCTTCACAGAGGGATCTCGCCCTCCACTGATTCTGCAGTCACCTCCTCCCTACGCCCCTTCTCCGAGGGAAGGACACGAGCAGAAACAGCACCTCCAGCAAAGGAAAAAGACCCCGACAGTAAAAGAGGAGAAGGATATGTACGACATTGTTAGCTCTCCCAACCCTACCAAACTGACCCTCAAACTGGCCAGGGTCAAGTCTAATGATTCTGATCCACCAGGTACAATAATTAAGTAAATGTAATTTTAGCAGTATTGTGTCTGCACTTCTTTGTTGACATCAATTCAACCCTCTATGATGTGTGTTATATTGTGACTCATGAGTTCTTGGATATATTTCAGGTGAGTCTGTTCCATCTATGGACCAGAACTCTGACAACATGGAGCCAGAGATAGGTTTCCAGCAGGTCCCTGTACTCCAGCAGAACTATGGAGCCCGTCTCCAACAGCAGCTCTCTCTACAGGCAGGGGGCGCTGGTGCTCTGCAGCCCCCCACTTCTCCTTATGACGAAGCAGAGCTGGACGCTCTCGCTGAAATTGAAAGGATAGAACGAGAGACAGCTAGTGAAAAGTGCTCCAAGGAAGTCCAAGACAAAGGTTGGTAATGAACAGATTCACTTGTGACTTCATTTAAGGGAAACAGTCGATAAGGTTTTGTTTTTTTCTCCCTGGTTAGTTATTGATTGTTTGCATTTTTCCTGTTTTAGACAAGCCACTGAAGAAGAGGAAACAGGATTCTTTTCCCCTGGAGCCAGGAGCAGGGGGACCGGGTGGACCCACAGGTGCACCAGGCAGTGGACCGACGGGAGGGGGAAATGCTGGGAAACTGACCCCACAAGAGGCAACGGCCGCCGGGAATGGTGCCAGTCGACCTCCACTAATGGTGAGCATCGACCTCCAGCAGGCCGGTCGAGCTGATGGCCAGCTTGACCCCTGTCTGGCTGCCCCTATACCAGCCCTCGAGGCCCAGCACTGGCCCGAAGACCCGGCCAGCGGCCCCGCCGCTCTGGAGGGTTCAGACACAGCTTTACATTTGAAACCTGACGGGCGCCCAGAGGTTATCAAGAATAGGGTTGACAAACATGACAGGAGAGAAGGGCGCGAATCATCTAAACATCGACACGAAGACAAGTCAGACAGACGGGACGAGATCAGAAAGCCCTCAAACCGGGACAGGGATCCTGACAGAGAGCGAAGGCACCGGGCCGAGGCTGTGGTCAAAGAGCGGCGCTCCCCTGACGCCCGCATCAAGACCGAGAGAGACCGGTCCGGAGAGCCCGGCCGCAGCACCAGTAGACAGGACGGGTCCAAAGCAGCCTCGTCAACTTCTGAGCATAAACTTCCCGAGTCTTTCCCTGCTCATCTACTGGGAGGGCACAGTGGAGCGCTGAAGAACTTCCAGATCCCTAAGGTGATCTGGGCCGCCCAAACCAAACTCCACCCACGTACCAATCATTCAGATCACTGCCTGCAATCTCACTGCTCACTCTTGATTTGTTTCTGTTTGACCATTTGAACGCCTTTGGTTATTCTGGGAATTTAACACTAACTACTAACGTTTGGGCAAAAATACAATGGTGTGTCACGTGTTTGGACATAATTAATACCAATTCTTGTTTGTAATTTTGTAGTCTTAAAGAAATGCTCCAATCAAAGCATCAATGCTCTGGAAAATGTAAATGACAAATGGATATTCACAGTTTAGCGAGTTTGTTGTCCTGGGGTTTCAGTAAGACTTTCTGGACTGTTGGCTTTGAAAGTAGAAAAAACTGTAATATTATATATGTTAATTTAAATTGTAGGAGATCTTAAATGTATACCAGCACAATAAGCCAAATAATCATGAATGCATCAAAAAATATGTTCAACAGTGGAGTATTCCTTTAAGTCTGTGGTATTACGATGGTGGTGGAAACTAAACTAAAATGTGTGGATAACTTTAATCCATTTACATTTTCCATCTTTCTTTCATCTCTCTATATTAAAAAAATACACATCAATCTAAAATGATTGAACTGACACATCTTTGATTCGCTCTCGTCCCCAGATCAAACGTGATAAGGATGGCAGTGGCTCAGAAGGCAACATGTGGGGCCAGCCCAAGGTGAAACTGGAGAGACTTGGTTTGGTCAGAGACTTTGAGAAGAGGCCCAAACCTGTCGTCGTGTTGAAGAAGCTTTCTGTGGACCAGATTCAGAGGATCATCCGCCATAGCAAGTCTGGCAAGAACAGGCTTTCCTCGGGAAAGTCTTCGAAAAGTAAGAATGATCTCTCTATTCTTTTGTAAAGAAAGCATCAATGCTTAAAATATGCCATTACAGGTGTCTGAAATAGAAATTCATAATATAGATTATAAATGTCATTATTGACAGTTCATAAATGCTGTTGTGTAACTATGTGTTGTATATTTGCAGGTGGCATGGATCCTGCCGTACTTAAAGAGCTACCTCCTGAATTACTAGCAGAGATTGAGTCCACCATGCCCCTCTGTGAAAGAGTGAAGATGAACAAAAGGAAACGTAGCACTGTCAATGAAAAGCCTAAATACGCTGAAGTCAGCTCAGATGAAGAAGGTGACGGAGAATGTGAGAGTTTCATCAAACAGACCAATGCTGGAATCTATCATTCTAATTTTTTCTGTAATGTTTGACACGTATAGCTGCTAGAAAGCGCCAACGACGAGATAAAGACCGGACGTGGGAGTTTGAAGAAAGGGAGCGCCGTCAGTCGGGGGAACATCGGAAAAGTGGACATCGAGAGGGTCGACGAGGCTCAGGCAGTCGCTACAGAGACTCTTCTGAGGAGGACTCCCCACCACCAAGCATGAGTGAAGGTCAGTATCTAACATCATCTGTGATATATATATTCAACAGCACACTAACATATTTGCATGTCGCCATATTCTATACAGTTGCAAGAAAAATGAAGATGAAGGAGAAGCAGAAGAAAAGGAAAGCATATGAACCTAAGCTCACGCAGGAAGAGCTGATGGACTCCTCCACCTTCAAGAGGTTCTTGGCCAGCATTGACAACATTCTGGAGAATCTGGAGGATGTGGACTTTACTGCCATGGGTAACTATTACAAACCATGTACATCTACATACAGTCCTGCACTGAGACTGTAATGTCCTTCTGATAGTTACTGGTCTTGTGTGTTTGATGCAGCAGCTGACGATGATGAGATACCTCAGGAACTGCTGCTCGGTAAACATCAGTTGAATGAGCTGAGCAGCGAATCTGCCAAGATCAAGGCCATGGGCATCACCAGCAGGGTAATTTATAGTTTCTCAATATACTTAGTTTGGGCCACAGTGAATACTGTTCAAGTTACTTATAAATGAGGATGCTGTCTTTTGTTTTAGATTCCATCAGACAAACTGGTGAAGCTGCAGAACATACTGGAAAAGAATATCCAGGATGGGTCTAAGCTGGCCACCCTGATGAACCATGTAAGCTCCCAATTCTTTTGTACAGTTTACATAGTGTGTTAGCTGTGGACTTAGATCAGCACTGTAAAACCCAACAGATCAAGGTGTCTGTGATAATTAATAGTCAGTATGTAGTGTAATCTGTAGTTCTACGTTTTTGCATAGTTGCCTTTTTAAAAAAAGGTTTTATTGTTGCTCAACGACATCACATAACCAGCTGAAGTATGTAATCAGTTCATTTATTACTCTCCAGGGTACCATTGAAAGGTGTTTAAGTCTTAAATGAAGGTTATTACATTTTCATTAGTGTCTTAGTAGTTGTCCCAAGTGTTTTGAAAACGGAGAAGGAAAATGTTTCATCTTCGTCCCTTTAGAGTTTGCTGGCAGCTATAAACTATACTATACTAAATGTTTAGTATGTTTAGTGTAGTGTCATTAAAATGACACCTAAGGAAGCCCAGAGGTTGACCCTGGCCCTGACCCTGACCCTGGCCTCAGTTATTGAATTTTAAGTGTGTCGCACAATAGTCTTGTAAACCTTGGCTGTACTGTATGCCCTCAGGACCATGATGCTGAGGATGAAGAAAAGCTATGGCGAGATCTGATCATGGAGAGAGTCACAAAGTCAGCAGACTCCTGCCTGACGGCTCTCAACATTATGACCTCTGGACACATGCCTAAGGCCGTCTACATTGAAGATGTCATAGAGCGAGTGCTACAATACACCAAGTTTCACCTCCAGAACTCCCTTTACCCTCAGTACGACCCCGTGTACAGAGTGGACCCACATGGAGGTATGTGCAAACCACTATGATTCAGAAGAGGCGCACAAAAGAAATTATGAATAAATAATTAAGTCATAATGAAAATTAAATAAAATATTCTGTTTCTTCAGGGGGCATGTTGAGCTCCAAAGCCAAACGTGCGAAATGTTCTACACACAAACAACGTGTCATCATCATGTTGTACAACAAAGTGTGTGACATCGTCAGCAACATCTCAGAGCTCCTAGAGATTCAGCTGCTCACGGACACCACCATCCTGCAGGTAAACTAGACTGTGGTCCATTTTAAAGATTGCACATACAGAATATCTACTTTTGGTTTACTAGAAAGAATGAATCTAAACGTCTTAATATAATTACTCCAGGTTTCTTCAATGGGAATCACGCCTTTCTTCGTGGAGAATGTCAGCGAGCTGCAGCTGTGTGCCATTAAATTAGTAACAGCGGTAAGTTATGTTTGCCCTGTGAATAATACACTGTACAACTTTGCATTAATGTAATAACACCAATTACATTTTTCTCTTTGCATTGACTAGGTGTTCTCACGTTATGAGAAACATCGGCAGTTGATCTTGGAGGAGATTTTCACCTCTCTGGCCAGACTGCCCACCAGCAAACGATCCCTCAGGAACTTCAGGTACTATTCTTTGTGTAGCAGTTCATTCTGTATCTGATCCTATAAGCTAATGATGAAACAGAAGAAACTTAATCAATGTCTAAACTCAGATTGAAGTATTCATTCAATAAATTATGTTCTGGTAACTTGTATTTTAGGCTGAACAGTTCAGACAAGGATGGAGAGCCAATGTACATCCAGATGGTGACAGCCCTCGTTCTGCAGCTCATACAGTGTGTGGTCCACCTTCCAAATGACAGAGAGACTTTTGAAGATATTGACAGCAAGGTATGGTCCTTCGCTTCAATAATAACAGAACTTTTCTCTATACTTTACACATGGCTTTGTTGGTTTAAATGTGTGATGTTTACATGTTACATCATTTGTTATGCCTTTACTCGTCTCTCACAAGACCCCCTTTTTTTGTAGGTGGATCAGGATGTGTTAATCACAAACTCCTATGAGACGGCAATGAGAACGGCACAAAACTTCCTTTCTGTCTTTCTCAAAAAGTAATGTGGAAAAATCTCATTTGACTTTACAGCATGGGCTTTTCTCCCTAACTTTACACTGTTGTTCTCCCAGGTGTGGCAGTAAACAAGGAGAAGAAGATTATAGACCTTTGTTTGAGAACTTTGTTCAGGACCTCCTGTCCACGGTTAACAAACCCGAGTGGCCCGCGGCAGAGCTGCTGCTAAGTCTGCTCGGCAGACTACTGGTTAGTCTTTTAGTGTTGATGATAAGGCACAGTCGCTCACATTAAATCATTCTCAAAACCCACTTTTATAGACTTCCTTTCTTGTAACCTTTATATTGATGCTACATTTATACCCAATGTCTTATCAGCCCAATGTTTTCATTCATGGTCTCTGTGATACTATTGCATTTTTTCACTTGTCTGTCTGCCTCTATATGTGTGTGCAATGTTTGTTGCATTTTATTGTTTGCTGATGTTCAGCTATAGAAATACAGAGTTATTATTATTGTAATAATGTCTTCTGTCTTTCCTGTCTCCAGGTTCACCAGTTCAGTAATAAGCAGACAGAGATGGCTCTGAGAGTGGCCTCATTGGACTATCTGGGCACGGTAGCTGCTCGTCTAAGGAAGGATGCAGTCACCAGTAAGATGGACCAGAGATCTATAAACCGCATCCTGGGAGAGGTACAACCATATTGTCTAATGGTGACAGAATGTAACTGTTGAGGTCCTTAATACAGATTCTGATTGACAATATATTGTTGCTAACTGTATAGACTCCAGGAGATGATGAGACCCAGCAGCTGCAGAAGGCTCTTTTGGACTATCTGGAAGAAAATGCAGAGACAGATGCTTCACTGGTGGTATGTTTGCTTTTTTAACATATGTAGTGATTACAGTTTGGTTTGATGACTCTTTCTTTTCTGTCTAGTTTGCAAGAAAGTTCTACATTGCTCAGTGGTTTCGAGATTCCACCACAGAGGCTGAGAAGTCTATGAGGAACCAGAACTCCAAGGACGAGGACTCCTCCGATGGACCACAACACGCCAAGGAATTAGAGACGACGGGTGAAATCATGCAGCGAGCGGAGAAACGCAAGACCTTCCTACGCAAAATTATCAAGACCACCCCAGCTCACTTCGCTACACTCAAGTAAGGGCAACATCAAATACTACTTCTATAGCCGAACATATGAAAAGAAAATGAACGATAATCTGATATCTGTGTTCCTCCAGAATGAACTCTGACACTGTGGACTATGAGGACTCCTGTCTGATTGTGCGTTATTTGGCCTCTATGAGGCCGTTTGCACAGAGTTTTGATATTTATTTAACACAGGTATGTTTAAACCATGGCATTTAAGGTTTTATTTATTATAAACAAATATAAATACATATCATTGCACAATAATGTGCTTACTTTATTACCATTTAATAATTCCCTGTTACTTTTGTAGATTTTGCGAGTCCTCGGAGAAAGTGCCATTGCTGTAAGGACTAAAGCCATGAAATGTTTGTCTGAAGTTGTGGCTGTGGACCCCAGCATTCTGGCAAGGGTAATTATCGTATTATTCCTTATATTGTGACTATGCATTATGCTTATAATACACAGTATTTGTTGGTTTAGTTGTGTTGTGGTTTGTTTTGTATGGTATAAGAGTTGGTACTGAATATCTCTATTATTGTTGCAGTCTGACATGCAGCGTGGTGTTCATGGTCGTCTGATGGACAACTCCACCAGTGTGAGAGAGGCAGCTGTTGAACTGTTGGGCAGATTTGTGCTCAGCAGACCCCAACTCACTGAGCAATACTATGATATGCTCATAGAAAGGATACTGGTAAAGCATCTTCTATTAACAATATATTCACAAATAGTAGTCACTTGTATAGTGATATATATTTAACACTATTTAATGTTTTATTAAACTTAAGCTGAAGTAAAACCATGTTATGTATCTTTGTTGACCTCTGTTGTCATGGAAATGATCTGGGGTCATGAAAAGTGCATTCTCTATTGAGATATTGTTTGTATTCTGCTGCCACCTAGTGGCTAAATGAAATAAGACACGTGATATGTGCTGATAGAAGCTTGTTTTCTGCAGGACACTGGTATCAGTGTGAGGAAGAGAGTGATCAAAATCCTCCGGGACATTTGTCTGGAGCAGCCCACCTTCAGTAAGATCACTGAGATGTGTGTGAGGATGATCCGGAGGGTCAATGATGAGGAAGGCATCAAGGTATGAGTTCTTACAATCACTGTCTTACAGATGATAATTATTCAATGTGGTTTCAACATGTTCCTTGTCCTCAATAGAAACTGGTGAATGAGACATTCCAGAAGTTGTGGTTTACTCCAACTCCAGCCCACGACAAAGAAACTATGACGAGAAAGATTCTGAACATCACTGATGTTGTAAGTGTCAATACACTGTATTTATAATTATGGTATTCACAATGTAAATTTGACGACCTCTAATGCAGGCCCCACACTCTTACTGCGTGTAGATAATAAACACTTGTCTATCTAGGTGGCAGCATGTAAAGATACTGGCTATGACTGGTTTGAGCAGCTTCTCCAAAATGTGAGTTTGACCTTTTAGATTTTCATCTAGAAATTATGATAATCTACAATGGTTCATTAATATTGATTATTGTCACTTTAGCTTCTGAAGTCTGAAGAAGATGCTTCATATAAGCCAGCCAAAAAGGCCTGTGTCCAGCTGGTGGACAATCTGGTGGAGCACATCCTCAAATACGAGGAGTCCCTCGCAGGTAGTAACACCTTCAAATGCCCCTTTCTCTGGATGTGCCTAATTCTGTAGCTATATTCACCACTCTTATCTGTTTTATAGAAAGTAAAGGTGTCAATTCAACGCGGCTTGTGGCATGTATCACCACATTGTACTTGTTTAGCAAAATCCGGGCCCAGCTTATGGTCAAGCACGCCATGACCATGCAGCCATACCTGACCACAAAGTGTAATGTAAGTAGAGAACAATTGTCGTGTTCAGGAAATACTATAATACTACACATTAATGAATTTTGAGAAATGATATAACTTTTGTACTTATTTTCTGCAGACTGCAAATGACTTTATGGTAATTTGTAATGTGGCCAAGATCCTGGAACTGGTGGTACCTCTGATGGAGCACCCCAGTGAGACCTTTCTCGCCACCATTGAAGAAGATCTGATGAAGCTGATCATTAAATACGGCATGGCGGTGAGTGACTGACTGTGTAATATTTGTGACATTGCAGTCCTAATGTTGTGTATCTTATATGTCTAACACAACTCTATTGTCCCGCTGTGTATTCTGCAGGTGGTCCAGCACTGTGTGAGCTGTCTTGGAGCAATTGTCAACAAAGTCACACACAATTACAAGTTTGTTTGGGCTTGCTTCAACAGGTTCTATGGTAAGAAAAATTATTTGAAGAAGTCTAGCACAGCCATGAAAGTGTAAACCGTGTATAAGTGAAAAGTGCCTGTTGATGAGCACTTTCTGCTTCTTTAGGTGCACTTAACAAATTGAAAGCTCAACATCAGGAGGATCCTAACAGCACCACTTTGGCAGCGAACAAGCCCTTTCTCCTGAGGTCTCTCTTCACTGTGGGGGCTCTGGCTCGACACTTTGATTTTGACCTGGAGGAGTTCAAGGGGCCTACCAAGGTATATAACATAAATCTAGACAACATAACTCTAACACAACCACCATCTTTTCACCACATTTAATAACCTATAGGATGCGATAGGTGATAGTAATTGATTTTACCATTACAGAAGATGAACAACAATATGGCAATAACAAATATGGCAGCAATGAAGAAGGTTTTATATTTATCTAAAAAGATTTAAACAATATAAATAAACTGGTGTGTGCGCGATTGCCACTGCACTTAGAGAGTTTGTCTTTGATGGTCAACAGAATCACAATATATTTTTAGGTTTATGTATTGAAGGTT
>JAVQKD010075884.1:0-11081 GCA_036025635.1 Philypnodon grandiceps
CCCGCCGGCCCCCCCCCCCCCCCCCGCGCCCCCCCCGGCCGCCCCGCCCGGGGGGGGGGGCTCGGTGTTAAGAGTCTGTATTATACTTTATTATACCGGAGGTGTGATTAAACAGATTAAAACTGCCGGTTGTCAATCCAGTTATGACCCTGTGTGCCACTAGATGGAGTGTGCACGGCTGTTACCCTATAGAACAACTCAAATGATCCTATAAATGCAGGTGAAATAGCCTATACACGTAATCAGGGGTAAACTGGTACTAAATTGGGTCTAAACCAGGTCCAAACCAAGACTTAATGGTGATACTTCTACTTCTGTGTCTACTGCTGTTGCCTAATACAGGGGTCCCCAAACTTTTCAGACCGGGACCCTCAAAATAATGTGAAGAAAGCCCCGGGACCCCTAGTTCCAGAGAAGTAACACAATACAATTGTGCACAGGGCAAAAATCCGCCTACTGTATATACATGCTTTCATGTCCATGACCTGTTTTAAAATACATGACAGTTCTGCATTTTGGACAATTTTTTGGAAAATCATCACGACACCCACTTTGGGAACCCCTGGCCTAATACAAGATGAGTCAATATGTAATTAATTAATTTTATTTCTTTATTCCTAGCTGATCAGTGTTGAGAGTGTATTTGTCCATTGGTGTTTGCATCAGTGGTTATCTGTCACAGCAGTAGTGTGAGCAGATGATATATTCACCAAAACAGCCAAGCACAGAGAACCGATGGCATATTGATCTAGGGCAAGGGTTCAACACGTACCACCTCAATGTTCACTGTCCCAGTACCACCGAGGACTAACCCACATATAAACCAAGACTCAATTATGAACCAGTTCTGAACCAGGTCCTACAAGCACTAAACTAAGCAAAGAACCAGGTCCATGTACAACCAAAGAGAGAGCCCATGTACCATTAATGGTCCCTGTACCATAGTTTTATAATAATAATAATAATAATAATAATGCATGGGTTATATATAGCACTTTTCTCAAAGACATTATTCATTATTATTATTATTCATTCACTCCTCAGTCACACCCAGTGGTGGCAAGCTCCTTGTGTAGCACAGCTGCCCTGGGGCACACTGACAGAGGCGTCATTCATTCATAGGTAATGTGGGTTAAGTGTCTTGCCCAAGGACTCAACTCAGTATGCGCTCGGGCGGGGACTCGAACCTGGGACCCTCTGGTTTGTAGAAATATCCCATTTTTCATCAACATCTTCAGTCTGTCTCTATGCTCTAAATAGGATGCAGCAATCTCCCTAACCATAACCTGAGACCAGTGTAACTCAGTCAGACTGCACTCACAGTAAATAATCAATGGTTGTCTCTGGGCTGAAACCCTGTATGTTGTGGTAATGGGGCGGTCATGTGACTTTAGAGCCTGTGTGGTCATGTGATCAGAGCCGGAGGGAGCCTGTGGGTGAAGCCTAAGGGCTGCATGTCTCATCCTGCAGCCTGGCGGTGGTGTAGTGGTGTGAGGTGGAGACGAGCTGAAGGAGGTATTTTCATCATCCTTGTCATTTCCTATGGAGGCTTCATTTTCCATTTTTTCAGACGATAGTTGGTAGCACTGCAACAGACGGAAGGCATTAGTAGCAGTGGCGTACTTTGGGAATGAGGGGCCCCAGTGCAAGTTTTCAATATGGGCCCTCAAGTTATAATGGACTGACTTTGAAGCTTTGACAGTATCTAATGTAGGAAATTTGGTAAGAATGAAATCCCTTCATATTTTTTAATTGTATAATTTCAATAAATGCAAAGCAACCACAGACTTCACTAGAAGGGCCACGCTCAATGGGGCCCTCTAAATCTCCTGGGCCCCAGACGAGCTACACTGTCTGAACGAGCCTGATGCTACGGCCCTGGTTAATTGAAACATCTGCTTTCTTGGGGTGGGGGTCTCACTTTGAGTACATTTATACTAAGATATGTAGGTGGGTCTTTTGTACGGGGGCAATAAAACGTGATTGCAGCCACTATATCATGCCGCAAATAAGAGCTACTTTGGTGGTTAGCTATAGTCTGATGGCCGGGCTGGGTCCTGACTACTGTGTTACCTTTATGGTCCGAGTGGACAGAGGATATAAATAATGGATGGCCTGTACTGCCTCAGAGCCACCTCAGGGGACACATCCAGTACCACTGTTCACTTAAGAGTCCAGCTTATGAGGCCACAGGACCTGGAATGAAATGGACTAGGACTGAACACAGGAACTATGTGGAGAAAGAGAGTTTATACTTTACTTATAAAATGTAGGGGTTCAGTCCTCGTTCCTTCGAGCATGTATGGGCTGTTGAGATTCGAATGTGAAGAGATGTCAATAATGGTAGAAGGCAAAAGTGTATGTTGTGTTTGAGAAGTTCAGTCTACTCCTGCTGAGCCCAAGCCCAGACATGATTTCAAATATTGACCATTAACCATTAACTTCCACAAGAGTCAGATAACATATACATATACATAAACAGTCTGTGTGATTTGATAACTGCAAATTTTGGTCTCTCTGCAATACTGCAAGTATTGAACTAATTCTGATACTGAACACATCTCAGAAGCATTTTCACACCATTTTATAATTCAGATAATAAAGTGGAAAGCGACTTGTGTTGCCACAGCTGCCCTGGGGCACGCTGACTGAGGCGTGGCTGCCATACTGCACCTACAGTCTCTCCGACCACCACCAAACACCAATCACACAAACACATTCATTCATAGGCAATGTGGGTTAAGTGTCTTGCCGAGGGACACAACAACAGTATACGCTCAGGCGGGGATATGAACCGGCAACCCTATGAACTCGCTTACCCACTGCGCCACTGCTATTATAGGGTTTGGGATGATTTGCTTCTACTGCTGACATATGAAAATGGTCCAGACATGGAAAAGGTTATTAACAGAATTAACGGCAATGAGCATCTATGGAACGCTGTGCTCCATGTGAATATACATACTTATATTGAAATTGTCCCATTATAAATACATAAAGCCCCACAGATCCAAAACACTTCATGTCAGAGATATGAAACTTTGCACAGTTGTTGTCATCAGGATGGAGAGTGTCTGCAGTGAATCACATGTGTCAACTCCAACAGATGCCCTTGTTTTGGGACATGGAAAAATGTACAAGCACATTTTTCATGAAGATCCATATGATGAAGAAATTCTGGCATTACCTTAATCTCACCTTAATTTAGGATCTGCATGATTGCAAAAATACACAGATATATACAAGATTTTTGGATATTATTTAAAAAAAAAAAAAAAAAATATTCGGCCAGTAAGGGGTTAAATGTGTTTACGAATACTTGTGCAGCCATAGTGTGTTGGTAGTGCATTAGTGGGACAGCAGGTGTTAGTTGGATAGGTGCTGTGATGATGGTAGCGGGTGGGGGAGAGAGGGCAGTGGCAGGTGAGCATCGTCCACTCAGAGATGACCTTTGGCGCTCTGGGATTACACCTAGACCTTAATGGACTTAGCCTTAACCCTTTCGACACATATTTTGGAGTCATGCTATGAGCCACAGTCCTATGTACAAGGGGGAGGGGTGATAATCTGGCCCCCGCTTCGGCCCCGGCGTCCCCAGACTGGGCTACCACAGTGAAACGGCTAATCCTGTCTAATCACTTCTGAATTGTGGCCTATCTTGCCGCAGCACTGAACCCGGGAAAGATTCAATGATTGGTATTTGATCGTTAGAAGGACAGAACTATTCTTTGTGAGACTGCTTTTTACAGGCTGGCATAGAGCTAGAATCCACAGCTATTTCACAGCTTTGTACAGAAATGTAAAAAAAATAATTTACTAAAATCTACTTGGACATAGACTTGGCGAACAAGGCCATTTTTCTATGTACCATCTGCTCCCCTGAACACGTGAAGTAGGCCAAATACAAAATCAGAACTCAAAAATGCCAGTAAGATATTGGCGGTGGCAGTAGCACAGGTAGTTAAGAATGTTGTGGTAGGTTGATGGTTCAATTATCACTCCAACTATTCTGTGTTGTGTCCTTGGGCAAGACACTGTGATTATCATAGTGTTTGGTGCTGGACGGAGAGGCTTTGGGCATGTCATGGATCACTGTCAGTCTGGCCAAGGTCAGCTGTGGCTACTACAGACAGCTTACCATCAGTGTGTGACTGTGTGAATGAATAATGTACTTAATTGTAAAGCATTTTCAGTTTCTGGAAAGAAGATTGACTTGTCCAGATCAAATACAAATTGACTACATACAAATGTGGAGATCCAGTGTTGTAACTGACCCAACTGCTGTAATAGCTCCACTGTTCTTATGGGTCTGGTAGGATAAGTTTAAGTGCAATAACAGATCTCTCTCCTAATCCACTTTCCTGTGATAACTCCACAGGGGAATGTTGATCAGACATGTTTGCACAGTGTGAGCACTCTGTCTGAGATCACAGATCATCTCTGCTGCAGTGCTGGACAGGTTGGGCTGAAATAATGCCCGGTGTAAGCAGCCCCCGGGCCTCAGCGGATCTGCAGCCTATAAATAATGGCACACATGTCACTGACGTACCTTAAGCTCTGCCCTGATCCACCAGGACCTGCACGAGCCACAGTGTGTAGTGTTCAAGGAAGTACTAAAGATACTCTAGAGCTGTGGTTCTCACACACTGGGTCGGGACCAAAAAGTGGGTCACCAAAGCTTTAATTCGGGTCTAAGAATTTTGTTTTTGTTATGTCCATAAGCATCAAGAAAAGGACAAAAAATAAACAAAATCATAAAATAATAAATTGGGATCATGTGGTCGGGACCCTCTGGGGGGATCGAAATGATTTTCTAAAAAAAAAAAACCTGTTGATTTTTCTAATAGAATGTTAGTCATAACTGTAAGGTATGTAATGTATGTAATGTATGTAATGTATTTTAAAACAAGCCATGCAAATGAAAGCATCACAAAGCATTTCAAATGCATGTATACAGGATAGCCTTCTTCACATTATTTTGGGGTTCCAGGTCTGAAAGGTTTGGAATCCCTGCTCTAGATCATATGTCCACAACACTGATGAGTATACTGGTGTATCCACAGGCCTTCCTCACATCATTTGCACAAAATAATTTGTTCCTTCTTCCGTGATTAACTTGTGTTTCTGATCCTGATCAACATCCAGGGTGTACCTGCCTCAGGCCCTAAGCAGCACTGACAGACTATATATACTGTAGCTTAGTGCCACTCCAGACAGAATAAATGTGAATGTGTGGACTGTTGTGGTGCCTGTGGGCTGTTGGTCTGAATGTGTGGTGTTGTGGCCTCTGTGATTCACTTAGTTCACTGAGTGTCTCAGTAAAGGTCAGACTGGCCCCTCTGTGATGCTCTGGGCTAGACACCGCTACACATACAACATAGGGATGGGCAATATGGTAAAAAAAATAATATCACCATTTTATTTGACCAAGATAATGCTATACCTACAAACTCAATAAATATTAGATAATAGTATTTATTTCCACTAGATTATATTTATATGAACGCTAGCTTTGATTCAGTGAAAATGAATCGTCATAACTTCATTTCACGGTTCAATCTTTTTCCGCCATATTGCACAAGATACACTTAGCCAGATATCCATTGCTCGGCTGTGTTAGTCCAGAACACAGCTGCTGGGCTTTTAACGGGAACGAGTAAATATGATCACATTTCCCCAGTCCTGCGGCCCCTCCGTTGGCTCTCAGCTCTTTTTCGTATTGATTTTAAGATTCTTTTATTTGTTTTTAAGTGCCTCCATGGTCTTGCGCCACAGTATTTTGTCAGACCTGCTCCAGCCCGACACCTCCACACGCTCTGCTGATCTGTCACAGAAAACTTTGAGGCGCTCGAGCTTGGATACTTCATATGTTCCACTCACTGATAGTACTCACAGTTTATTTTCAGTGATTGGGTAGAAGTACCTGAATGAGTCCACTGTCTGCTTCCATCTGTCTTGTTTGTGGCTGGCTGCGGTGGTCAGTGACTCAGCCCGCCCACCCGCCGTCGCCCCCTGCTGTCGAGGTGTGGGGAACAGCTTGTTTGTTTTAGCGTTGTTTTTTTGGAGCGTCTAAAGATCACGATGTGTCAAACAGGGCTTAGTCATGAGCAGACATAAACCTCACCACTGGGCCTCCTCACCGGGCTCACCATGGTAACCGTTCAGCACCACGGCAGTCGCTACACAGCATTGGGCCGAGGGCTGCGGCACTGTTGGGTAGATCACACTCTCTGGGTGTAGACAAAAACCCATTAGTGGCTGCGTCCCTATATATATAGTGCACTATTTAGGGATTGAAGTAGTTCAGTGGCTCACACTCTATTTGTCCTGTGTACCCTCTGGGCCACACATATGCTAATAAGACAGTCCCAATTATCACATAAGACAAATGATTATTAAATAAATAAAAACAAAATACAGATATCTAGGACCTCTTGTACTTGGGGACTGTATTATCATAAAAACTAATTAGATCAAATTGTATGATACTGTAAATAGCCCAGTTGCACAATTCTAAAACTTAATTCATTGCTCAGCCTCAAAAGTCGATTAAATTAGCATGAATATTTTGGTTTTACTTTTGGAAGGAAATCATACAATTATTCCATGTACCCCCTTTTATGTGTGCTCACTGATGGTTGCATATATATATGGCAAGAGCAGCTGATATGTTCCAGTCAGGCTTGCTCCTTGATCTGAAGATCTGTTAAATTGTAAGATTATATTACGTTGATCACTTTATTTACAGTGACCCTAAAGTAGTGAGTAAGTGTCCAAAATGATTCACTATAGTGGGCTCCTCACGTTCATTGGTTTACTAATGCAGCATCTTGTTTTATTTGGCTAGTGTTATGTTTGTATTTCTGACTGAATGTCCTTCTGTCCAGGTTGTATCTGCCTCAGGCTTAAGACAGCTTCCTGCAGCTCCAGGCAGGATCAATGATGAAGTGTGTTATGACTGGTCGGGTCCTGGTTATGTACTGATAAAGACTTGATTTAGACTGTGTTGTTTGTGTTCCTTGTAGCAAGATCTCATAGGCTATAATTAGGTGATAAGAGATTGTTTTTGTGATATGAAGTTTTGCCAATCTGCTAATCTGGTAGAGGATCGTTGAATCGTGCCACATTCATTCTGCTTTCTTGACTGTGACAATGCCAATGTTCATATTAACAACAGGAGATAAATCACATCAAGTATTATATTTGTAATACAATTGTGATATAACAGTTTCACCATATCAACCAGCCTTTTTAATAATGAAGTTATCTGAAAAATACCCAAATAGGCCCAAAGCAGGTGTGGTAAATGGTAGACAGTGAATATTAGTGTAGATATTATACCTGTGGGCTGTAGTGGTCTGAATGTGTGGTGTTGTGGCAGGGTCTCAGAAAAGGTCAGACTGGCCGCTTTGTGATGCTCTGGGCTGGATACCAATATACACCAAGACAACACACACACACACACACACACACACAGACACACACAGATACACACACACACAGACACAGACACACAGACACACACAGACACACAGACACAAGCACACACACAGACACGCACACAGACACACTCACAGACAGACAGACACAGACATACTCACAGACAGACACACAGACACAAGCACGCACACAGACACGCACACACACACACACACACAGACACACACACACACACAGACACACACACACACACAGACACACACACACACACAGACACACTCACAGACAGACAGACACAGACACAGACACACACACACAGACACACACACACACACACAGACACACACAGACACACACACACACACACACACACACACAGACACACACAGACATGCACACACACACACACACACACACACACACAGACACACACACACACACACACACACAGACAGATACACACACACACACACACAGACACACACGCACAGACACACACAATGTGTAATGAATCTATTATAGGTGTCAAAAATGGCTCCCAGTGACATCTGTCTGCCCTCCCACTAACTGAACCCCGCCTAAGGCCCATAGTTGCTGGGATAGCCTCCAGTCCCACAGCCTCAACAGGGCTAAGTGGAAGAAGATTTCAACTATGCGCTGTAAAAAAACAATTCTCAAAAAGGCAAAGCAACTGACGCACAGTAGGGGCTGCACAATCATCGAGATGAACTGCATTCAGTAAATTGCAAAGGCTGCAATTTTTTAGGCAATGATATATCCTCTGTAAAAAACTGCTTAGCTCGAAACATCTGAAATGCATCTGTAGAAGTTAATTTAGTCTTCTTTCAAGTGTTAATGCTTCTAGACAGGTTATAAATGTGCAGTGAACTGAATTTAAAAAAACAATCTCACAAATCTAAGTGCAATCTTTGTCATATTTTGTTTCGAGTTGAAGACACTTAGTAATTCCTATATTTTTTGAGACAGATTTTGCAGTGCACAGACTGAAAAAGCCTGATCTTGGATGAGGCCCTTCTTCATTTTGAAAAGACATGAGTCGTGGTGCATCGTTGGTCATGTACTTGGCAGAAATAAGTGGCACTGCAGTCAAATCACAGCGGGGTCGACCGGTGGCGGAAGTGGCAGTATTTGGGTTAGGTTTGCTGTCCATATGCCCTCCACCTGCCTCCACCCAAGGGCCATCTGGGCAGATTAGCATTTTGTGCTTCAGCGTGCAGAAAGGAAGCTCTGCACAGGAACATGTCAGAACAAAGAACACATATATAATGTAATAATATAATGTGATCAGGGTTCTCATGTTGTTGTTGATGATGTTCCAGGTCATTGTGTTGAACCTATTGCCTCTCTGCAACTGTGCACCCTCTTCCATATTATTTGTGTTTATTTGTTTAAAAAATTTAAATGAATCTGGAACTATCTGCAGTCTCCATCTTTTTTAAAGGAATCTTAAAAAACATTAAGATTTCTACATAAAGTAATCGTGAGCTAATTCATTTGACTTCCCACACCAGAGATCATGTGTGCACCTTGGAAAATAGATTTGAATGTGTCAAGATCAATGATATATTTTACATTAAGCTGATATACATGACACAAACAGGTTTCTCTCCGCCTGACACGCAATACCTTGGAGTCTGCACGTCTTCTTCATTTTATTGTGAGTTCTCTCCGTGCTGTTTTTTTGCCTCTAGAGCAGCCATTCCCAAAGTCAAGAAGCCCCCTTTAATACCCGAAAATTATCCGCGGCCCTCCCTAAAATTTTTTACATATAAAAAATGTATGGAAACAACACTACAGTATATAGCAACTTTAAAGTGTTTTTTTAAAAACTTGATGTGGGGGCCCCGCTGAACGACCTTCGTGGACCCGGACCCCACTTTGGGAGCCACTGCTCTAGAGAATGAATGTGGGTGTGAATGGTTGTTTATGTATGTCTCTGTGCCAGCCCTGTGACTAACTGGCCACTGCGTACCCCTCCTAAGGCCTATGACTGCTGTCATAGACTGCTGGCAATCCCTAATCCGAAATCGTAAAGGATTTAGATATAATTTGTATATTTGCTTATTTTAATTTGTAGAACATGGGTTTTGACTTTGTGACCTGGCTCACTGACAGGGAGAGGTCTTGGGGGGCCCTGGTCAGGCTGAGGAAGTGCTGAGCTGACATCTGAGAAGAGATCACCAATCATGAATTAATGAGGAGGGCTGGGAGGGACGCCTGTAAGGTCAGAATCTATGACAAAAGGCAGCGCTCAGTCCAACACGCACCAGGAACAAGGCTGACATATTTCAAAATCCTACTAAAGTCCATGCAGAAACTAATAGCACTCAAGACCTCCGCCAAGGAAGCTCGTTTCCACATATGACTCCCAAAATGTAATCATGTTTTTGTTTATTTTCTGACCTTCTCTGAAATCGTTTTTTGAGTTAAGAGAAACATTAAAATTGTGATCTTGGCTTCATCAAAACCTTAGATCATATTTTTCCCATGTGGCCCAACCCTTTTTGGATTTACTGGTAAATGGTGTTGAGCATGCCTTGGAAGATGCCTCCTCAAATAAGTCCTCAAACTTGTGCCAGAATGAGACATATTTTCCATTTGTAAAGTGAACCCCAGTGAGTCCATGTACAGCTCTGTTTACCTGATCCTATAACATACATATTAATACACACTAATACTTCTGAGGTTACATGACTGAATCGGAAACATCACAAAGGTGTTTGTGATTCCTCTAATGCCCGGTCCTAATGCCTCACAGGAGCTCAGGCTGTCAATTATTCACATTATTAGTGTCTGCTACAATAGATTAGACACTGTAGTGGTTGTAGCAGGTTGGTGACCTCTCTGACCCAACACGCCAATCACGCTAACACATTCATACAAGCGCTGTGGTTTGGCCACCACATCTCTTCAGTCTGCCCCAATGCAGCTGTGGCTAAAAATGTAAATATGTCATCTATAATTATACATTAAAGAGACCACAGGATAAATGACTGTACATTAGTGTTTAAATGAATGTGTGTTACCACAGCTTCATTCGGATTGTGATGAGCCCATATTATCAATTAGCAGAGTGCAGTGTCTGTGAAGGAGCTGAACCGAGCTGTGAATCTGGGACAGTGCCTCTAAAAACACAAACTGCAGATGGGTATGAGTTTTTGTTGCTGATGCTAAGCTCTCTTCTGGATTCCTCTGTACAGACACAGTTCTGTCCACTCGGATGCAAAAAAACACAGTGGAGCTGGTTTGGATTTTGGGCAATAGGGCAATAAAAATGGAATTGTGATATGAATTCATGATGATCTGCTAAATCTTGGAACATGATGAATCTCGATATAGTGACTTCATTTATGCTCTGCTCTTCGTCATATATACTGTAACAATGCCAGTGATCACGTTAGTATTATGGTGAACATTGGATCAGATCCAAAAACACAAAGTCAAATAAAATCGTGATCTTGGATTAAATAAAATTGTAACATTATTTTATCCCAACCCTATGGTTTGAACCATGTCAGAGACTTAAAGGAGATGGATTGGTTTAGCATTATAGTCTTACATGGCGCTATGCAGAGGTGGGAAGTTACATTTACTCAGTTACATTTACTCAGTCACATTTA
>JAVQKD010076573.1:0-10369 GCA_036025635.1 Philypnodon grandiceps
AATGACTTCTGGTATGCTGTACTATTGATGGTGTAATTATTTTTGCTCAAATGTTATTACTGTTATTACAAAAACAGTATAATAATAATGCATCATACTTTGCACTTTTAGGACACTCAAAAATGCTTTACAATTGCATTATTTATGGTGTGGTGGTAAGCTATTGCCCTGGGGCAGTCTGACAGACAGCAATTTTGTGCCTATGCCCCCTCCACCTATGACCACCACAATCACATTCATTCATGGGCAATGTGGGTTAAGTGTCTTGCCCAGGGACACAGGTGAGTAACTACCCACTGCCCCACTGCTGCCCCAAAGTGTAAAATACAGCTGCAACTACAACTTATCCACCCCAACTGATTGTACTAGTGTGACTACTTTTTGACATGAACTTTTTTGCCCACTGGTCACTGTGGCTAGTCAATTAATGGTTTAACTAGCCAGATTTAAATTGTAACTTTTTGTATCTGTTGCATTTGGTCCCTTCAGATTACTTTTGCTCGAGTACAAATTGAAAATATCACTGCAGCTTTTACAAAGTTTCAATCTGTTGAATGTACACTATTTTTGTGTGTGCCACATTTGACACACACACACACACACACGGCATTGCGACTGTGTTTTTTTTTAGCCACATTAACGGTCTGACAGTCGGAGTGGATCAGCAGCGGTAGCGCCTGCATTAGTGGCATAACTAATGTAACATAAAGCAGACCCCCCCACACACAGACACACACAGACACACAGACACACACACACACACACAGACACACACACACCCCGTTAGCTGCTGTTGTAATAACTTCCTCTGACCTGTTGATTTTCTGCTTTCAACATGGCCACCATTATGTACTCCCACAGGCTACAAGTACGAGTTAAAATAAGACGTAAAGTGTGGTGTCACCTGTCTTTAATGTCGTACAATTGAAAACACATCTTCCCGAACTTGCGGCAGGTTGTTTTTTTCTTCACAATGGGTAATGCTGCAGTCAGGTCAGTTCATTCATTCAAGCCCAAGTAAAGATACACATTGATTAGAAATGTCAGTATTTTTGACACGGTTGTCAATTTTTTGAATATAGCCATTCATATGTAATGATTTTGGTATTTGTCAGATTTTTAGTTGCTATCCCCTTAGTCAGCCGTGTTCAGAATCCCTTTCCTTTACACATTTTGAGCAGAAATCAAATTTGAAATAATTGCCAGATTTTGACGCAGAATTCTCATATCTGATCGGTTGGTATGCCTATCCAATCACATCTAAAGGCAATGTATTTTGCATAAGTTGGTTTATGACGTCCTTAATTTGATCCTAGCTTTGTGTCTTAGACCTCGTTCCATTTTTTTGCAGCAACAAAGCGAAATTATGACATTACATTGCAAAATTGTACATGGATAATGAATATTGAAATTGTCTCTCATATCGGCCAGCCCTAGAAGTCACTTAGATGCGTGTTTCAACTTTCCTGAACACTTCCTCATCGGTCAGAGGTTGCTCAGAACACCACCGCTTTGATTGCGCTCACGATTATTGCTGTTATCTGAATCGCCTTGACAGGGGATAAATAAAACATTTCTTTATCTTATCTCACTGTCTGTGCAGCACACTCCCACCACCGCATCAGAAGCCAGCTACTCCGGGACAGGCCTTTTAGGTTTTTTTTTTTAATACCACCGCGCTGTCCGGGGCTGTCAATGTGATATTTTTATTTGCTAGCCGACGCGGGGGAGTTAGAGACTTGTTGGACCTTCAGACTTGAACAAATGTGACTCGAGTGGGGAATACGAAGTCGCTGTACTCTTGCCAGAACTCAGTGTACCTGTGCCGCCGGCTTCTCGAAAGAAAAAAAAAGAAAGAAAAACACGAGATATAAAAATAGCCACGGGCCAGAACAGTGTGCATGGGGGTGCAAGTGAGTCCAATAGTGGTCAGGATTGTATTGTGATTATTGTATGCTCTGTCATGATTCCAAGTCAACTAGTGGACAACCGTGGTATACCATCACGAACTCTTGCGATAGCTTATACCTGGTGAACTAACAGAGATAGAAAAAGGGTCTAGGAGGAGTAAAAATACCCGGGTTACAAAATGGCATAAATTGTTTGTGAAATATAAACGTACTGACGACTTTATTTAGTAGACCTTGATAAAACAATTTCTTCTGCTTATTTCTGATATGGGTCACAGGTAGTTGTGTCTAACACAGCAACTATGGCTTGGCTGTACACACACTGACCAATCCACCCAGCACACATCTTTGGACACTGGAATGAAGCTGGAGATAACCCAGAGTAAAAGTCTGAGGACAAGCAGACGCCTCTCACGAGTTACATTTGCAGTTATCACTCAGTTTCCATACAGTTGGAAAAGTGACAAATCAAGGCATGGTTTACCAAACCTGCATACCGACCTAGAACAGTGCCTTCCGAACAATTATGCTTAATCGCTGTTTCATGCATATTGAAAGAATAACAGAGAAATGAGTTATAAAAATGGCCAGGGGCCAGTACAGTGTGTTCATGGGTGTGTGTTAACATTAGTCCAATAGTGGCAGATTTGTATTGTGATCCCTGTATGCTTTGTCACGTTTCCAGGTCAACTAGAGGTGAACAATAGTATTACAACTATAGCAGTTTAACTGGCTTTAGACGTTGTACACCTTGGACAATGGCCAGTAAGTTGCTGGGCTGCCACACAGTGGCCAGTCCACCCAACACATACATCTGTGAGAGGACGCTGGCGACAACGTACAGTAAAACGGTAAAACAAAAACAGTTAATTATAATTAAGAAGGGACTAATGCAGGCATGGTTTTCCAAATGTACACACAAACCCAGAACAGTGCCTTCTGCACCAGTGTGCTTTTAAACCACCATCGTGTTCACGGCTTATGTCATAAACCTAACCTGCCATCAATGAAGCTTTTCACCCACAGAATTGCCATTGCCGGACTTTTTCAAACCATTCATACATCACTTAGCTGCTGTACTGTAGACAGAGTTATGTGTATCTTGGAAAAAAATAACCACGTCTTGATAGAAATGAAACATCAAAATAGCCAAGCGTGTAAGGGATGACGCTTGGAGTGATGAAGGGTGTCCGGGAGAATAGTCCCGTAGATGGCCCGTAGCAGTAGCCGTTTAGCCCCCGCGCCCCTCTATTTAGTGTTTCCTAGGAAGTGATGTCATGGGTATAAACTGTAACTCTGTCAGTTTACCAGTATCCAGGCTGACTGTCCAATAATAGGACAGGGCCAGGTAACTCAATGGTAGACAGCAACAAAATAGAAACGTATTCAAAGGTGGGGCAGTTTTGGGTTTTCCGGATTACAATAGCCACTTTGAATGACAAGTGTTTTTACAGTAACAAAGCAAATCACAATAAAACCCAGAACACTGTGTTACACTGTACAAAAGCAGCTGAGGTTGTAAAGCTTACAGTTGGCAGACTTTTGAAGAACAGTTCGTTCTGTCCCAGGTCATAAAAGATATTATATAAATACTCTACAGTGATTATAGACTCACTGGCATTAAAAATTAAACCAAACTGTCGTGAACCAGATTTCGATCTCACGACTCCTGGACCTGCATGCTTATGGGCCGCATGCTCTACCGACTGAGCTGACTGACTGCACTGCAGCTCAGGACTGACCATCATTAAAATCTAAACCTAATCCAAACTTAAGTCTAAACACAGTCTAAAAGTGGCATAAACCCGAATATACGATAACTTCGAACTGAAGGTCTCTTCCATTGACCTGAACTAGAAACCCATTCCTGAGTACACTTTAGAAAGAGCCACCAGTGATACCTGTAACACAGTTTGAGAAACACTGGTCTGTACCAAGCATACCAGGGATTAAAAGATGGAGAATTCAAAAAGTCTTGTAAACCCGGGGAACCTGAAAAGAAAAGGAACAGTTCACTCTGCCCAGAGTTTCAGTTCGTACCTATAGGTTTTTGGGTCACGGTTTCTGTTTGGTTTTGAGAAAAAATTAAGAAAATGTCATATTCAGTCTTGATTTTTTTGTATTTTATTTATTGTACACCAAGCAATAAACAAACGTATATTCTGAATGTGGAAGTGCTTTATCAATCAATTACTTTTATATTGATACATTATGTTGATGTTTTATTTCACATTAGGCTACTTTACAACTATGGGCCTTAGGTGAGGTACACCAGATACAATGGCCTGTGAATCGCAAGGGTGGCACACACTGACCGACATCCATTCACAAAATTTGGGGCCCATTCAAGACTGACCGATTTACCTTCTACATAGATCCTTTGGACATTAGAAGCCGGAGATAACCCACATTCACACAATAAGGACATGCAGACTGTATGTATGCAAAAAAAGTGCCCTCCGAAGTGTCCCTGTAAACCACCATGTTGTGCTCACCGCAATCATGTCATTAAATCATTGACTAAGTAAATGATCTATTCAATTGCATGTCCTCCCCAAGCCTTTGCAAGTAAACCAGCTTCCTACCAATGTGAGAGTGAATGGTTGTCTGTCAGTATACTGTATGTGTCTGTGTCAGCCCTGCAGCGATCTGGCCATAGTTGAGCATGTGCCCTCGTGCCCTCGTCCCCTTATGGCCCATAGTTGCATAAGATTGTGAACTTCAGTGGTGAAACAAGGCTTTGTTGCACTTGCTAAGTAAGCATTATCTTGGCCCATACTCTTAAGTGGAGGCTGCATGTTCTCCCCATTTTGCTGTGGGTTCTTCACTGACAAGAAAAATAATTATTTATTGCGAGCTTGTCAAAGCTGTCAGAATAATAATCCAGGTTTTATCATCCACCTCTCCCTCACCTGTCTGTCACAAGTTCCACCGCTGCAATCTCAAAGTTGGCTTTTGGCCAATTTGACTATTTCCAGACAAAAAAAGACACGAGGAGGACTTGATCTAATTCCTTTTTATTACAGGAATATTGCAGCCAAAAATTCACAAATTGACTAAATTAGATTTCTCAGCAACTGTGTCGATAATAGACATTTTCGTTCACTAACAAAAAAGCAGACTGTGGTCTCCCTGAGAGGAGTCTGCATATCCTCCCCATGTCGTCACAACCGTCAATGCCCATACGTGAGTTGGTCAATGGCCATAATTTAGTATATGCACCCCCCCTTCCCCCCTCCCCCCTCCCCTCCTTCGCCTTATGGCCCAAAGTTGCATATGATTATGATCTTCAAAAAAACTTGGTTGCACTTGATCTTGGCCCATACTCTTAAGTGGAGGCAGCGTGTTCTCCCCATTTTGCTGTGGGTTCTTCCTTGACACTGAATAATCTATACAAATGCAGGCCTCTCGAAGCTGTCACAATGGATAATCCAGGTTTTATCATCCACCTCTCCCTCACCTGTCTGTCACAAAGTTCCACCGCTCAAAGTTGGCTTTTGGCCCTTTGACTGTTTCCAGACAAAAAGTCGTGAGGAGGACTTGATCTTGTTCCTTTTATTACAGGGATATTGCAGCTTTAAATCCTTTTCCGTTGCTAAGTAGCGTGTGCCCCTGTGCTCCCTTAATGGGCCTGATTTGGTATTCCGCTCCGATGCCAAGTCTTATTTTTGTATGCGAGACAAAGTGTTTTGATGGAGGGTGATTGCTTGAAACGTCTGTGTGTCTTCCAAAGGCTGCTTTTCTTTCTCCCTGCCGTTCTTTTATATATATTTTTTTTTTAAATCTTTTTTTTTTTTCGTCAGTCGAGTGAGTTTTATGGCCTCTCTCTCAGTACAGTACACTGTGTGCCTTCTGCTCAAAACAAGAACACAGTCGATTGAATTTTGGATTCGCTTCATCATGACTCCCTCCTCCAGGCAGCTTTGTTGTGTGCGAGCTGTGTGTCTGCGTGTGTGTATAGTGTGCGGGGGTGTGGTAAAAGTCAATTATAGCAAAAGGCTGCCAATTAATCTGCTCTCCGAGAAATGTGAGCGATACTGTAGGTGATTCGGGGTGTGAGGATATGACAGACAAGAATGGGAGATGTAACTAATTTTCATTCAGCTAAAAATTGTTATGGAAAAAAATTCAGTTTTTTTTTTTTCTGTTCGGGATGGCTTTCTTTCTGAATAGTTAAGATTGGGGTGACGGATGGCATATAAAAGTAGGGTTTTGTTGGCATCCGAATTTGAGAGTTGCAAGATATTTTGAAGGCTGGCATTGTGGTTAGCCTTGGTTTTGTGTTTGCTGTAACATGCTACTATCTATAAAGATTCCTACTATAAGTTCTTAGTTAATTACTGGGATGCCTGATGCCTGCAGTTCCTTAGATATTGTAACGTACCTTTGCTAATTATTGACACAGTACCAAGACTGTCATATCCATGTTATTTATGCTAGTATTATGTTTAGGTGTAAATGTATCCTACAAAATGCATTACAATTCAACTAGTGGCCACTTCAAGTATTGCAACCAAATATTGTATGTCATTACAACAGTGCCCATGCCATTATTGACACGAACGGGCAAAATCATTATCGTGTTTTACGTTTTTGGATAAGTTAATTCGATCAATTTATTTCCAAGAATAAACGCAAAATAGTAACATGGGTGTCATATTTTTGGTTTGTATAATTTTTGATAAGTTTAGTTTGACTGAATCTTAACAAGATGCAATTATTGGCAAAACCTAATCCTTATTAAAACCTATTCTATCGAGCTCATAACAACACACTTACAAAACAACATTAAAGTTTTTCTATTCTGTCAATGATGTAAATGTAAACACAAATACAGTACTGCCAAGTCAAGTATACTCCCCAGGAAGGATTAATGTACTCCAACACAAAGGTGAAAGGAGCCGCCCCGAGCCGTCGTTTGATGTTAAATTAGGTTGCGGTGCGTTCAGGGTCCTCTCACCGTCCGACCGGTTTAAGTGTGGCTGTAGGGGCCTAACCGGGGATCAGGTGGACGGCTCAGCGTGCTCCCCAGGTATTCCGAGAGTATCTTTTTATAGTCCAAGGATCCCGGAGACTGCCGGTGTCAGGATGACAGAAGGCCAGACTTGATGGTGAATCCTCCCAGGCTACTTCTCCTGGACACAGTGAGCACTTACAAGTCACTACTGCATCACTCCACTGGACAGGGCTAATGTACAATGGAGGGTACAGTCTAGTGCACTCGGTAATATTTAGAGTACAGAAGGGAATACTGTTGTACTTGGGAGGAAGCTGGGGAAGGAAGGAAGGAAGTATACATGAAAAAGATGAAGTGAATTCTAGAGTCAAGTTTAAAATATGCATATGGTTAGTGCTGTGTTATAATGATAACATAATAGCAGTGGAGGAATGAAGTCTGCATGTTCTCTCCATTTTACTGTGGGTTCTCTCCAGCTTCTTCCCAATGCACATAGGTTAATTGGTAGTGAATGGTTGTCTGTCAGTATGTCTTTATGTTAACTCTGTGGCTAAGTGGACATAGTTTAGCATGCACCCCTATGTCTATGGCCCATAATGTACAATGGAGAGTACAGTAATGGCTTTCGTGAGTGTATTCTGCATGTCCTCCCCAGTTTCCATGTCCATCGTTGAATTGCCCAAATTTAAGAGTAAATGGTTGTCTTAATGTCATAATGTCTGTGTCAGCTCTGCAGCTCCCCATAGTAAATGGCCATAGTACAACTTAGTTACACTTGCTAAATGATGATTATTATGGCCTATACTCCATGTCCTGCAAGTCTTCCCCATTTCGCTGGGAGTCCTCTTCAGCTACTTTCTACTGCCCATAGATAAGAATCAATCAGAGAAGTGAGTGAATGTGAAAGTGAATTATTGTCTGTATGTCTCTGTGTCAGCCCCACCCAAGGCCCATAGTTGCATAAGATGATTAATGAACTGCAATGTGTAAAGGTTAAAAAGGCAATTGCTAAATGATAGGGTGACCATGGCCCATACTATGAGTGGAGTCTGCATGTCCTTCCCGCTTAACTTTTACTCCCTCCCACTGCCCCTAAAGAATATAAATTAACCCCAGTAAGTGAATTAAAAAAAAAAAATTGTCATAAACGATTTACATTGTAATTCTGTGAGATACCGCCACATTTGTTCCATTTGTATGTTAAGCCCATAGTGTTGTCTCATCCATTGTGCAATTAAATTAATCCCCGTTCTTTCACATGTAATTGCCACCAAAGCCGTACCACAATTCCATAAAAGCAGTATAAAGGCTATATTTGAAAGTGTTTTTGGTTTGCCTGGTCGAGATGAAATAAATGCTTCGGGGCCTGGCAAAAACATAAAGCCTTACCCAAGTGTGTGTGTCTGTGTGTGTGCGAATGTGTGGCAGTGGTGAGGTCCAGTGGTGCCGCTGTGAATAGCAATTAGTGGTGTTGGCCGTATTCGGAGGGCTGCAGCAGATGTTCACATAAGACTGTGCGATTTTTTTATTTCTCACTTTGATATGCAATTACAAAAAATACGCCCATAGACGAGTGGCGCGCCATAACCTTATGTTGGGTTGTATATGAATGATGTTGCATCTGAAAATTTTTGGCTAATTGTATATTGAATGAATTAAAAAGCTCATAATGCCATCTAGGATTTAGTATGGATGTATTGTAAGTTAGACCTAGGTTTGTTGCAATTAAATACCATTTATTTCAGTAATTGTGCTGATGCTTTGTTAGCCTGAATGGTGCTTGCTGTGGATTTGTATTGCTAGATCAATGCCACCACAAAATCCTATTACATCACGTGAAAATAGTTTTGAGCTAACATTAAACTTGTTGCTGGGTTTAGCCTGAATAGAACATGCTATTCTGCAATTATGTCTTGCTTTGTAAACATCTTTGAAACGCTTTGCCAGTAGTTATCAATGTTTCACTGTGCATGTTCTTTTTGTCATTTGTTTTGGCTTTTTGTGCTAGCTGTTTGTGTAAGCAAACATAGCCACTGCTGGAATAGCATGTCTATGACAACATCTAATAGGCCACCATTGCCTTGTGGGGGATCTGTGTCAATATTTAAAAACATTTCATTTTCTTTGCTTTTTCAGTTTGTTTTGCTTTTGTGTGCTGGTTGTCTGTGTAAGCAAACATAGCCACTGCCGGAATAACCATCGGCCAATTGTTACTTTGTGTAGGATACATTCAAACAGATTTGACCAATATTTATCAACATTTAATTTTTCCCTTTAGATTATATTTTTTTGTGCTGGTTGTCTCTGTAAACAAACATAGCCACTGCTGAAATAGCTACTTTTTATGACAACAGCCAATGGGCCGATAGTGAGAACAAATACAAAACAAGGCCATTTAAAAATAATTAGGGAAACATGAATGACTGACCTATTTTGTATACATGGCTATGATTGGTTGGTAGTGACCTTGGGAAGAATATGGCTTGAATGAGAGAGCTTCCAGGCCCACCTTACTTTACTATGGAAGTGAATGGGTCTCGTTCATCAGGCTAACTGTGACTCTCCCTTATTGGAGTGTGCATGCATGCGTGAAATGTTAGCCTAGACACCTTAAGGTCTTGTTTTTGCACTCATCCTTCCTAGTACAATATGGTGATTGGGTGATTCAACTGTTGACAATTACTAGTAAAAATACATACTTTCCTGTTTAAGACCTGGTTGAATACATTACAAACAGCTCTCTCCCCAAAACAAAAGGGAGTCAGACAGTGGGAGCGAGGAGCGCCGGGTAACACACGGGGGGAGATGAGGTTGTGAGAGCAGGAGGCTAAATTTAAATCGTAATTGGCCGACTTCCACAAGCTTGTGGGCATTTTAATGAGTCATAATAACTTCATTTAAAACCAGCTGAGCAGAAAATAGATTGGAGAGGAGCCTGTGGCTAGTATGGATTTGGGCTCTTTGTGAGTGTGTGTGTTCATGCACCAGCCACACTATAAAACACACATTCACTGAGAGAGAAAGAGTAGGTGGGTATCAGGACAGCTTCCAGGGACACTGTCTCTGCCTCTCATGTTTGGGAGAAGGGATCACAGTAGAACTATACACTACAACTTCAGACAGATGCAATTGTAGAAACATTCAAAACAATTTGTTAGATGTTGGAAATACTGAATAACCTTTAAGCTTTTTGAAGTTGCCTTACCACCAAATGGCTGTGTCGTCACCCAGGCACGTATCATCAGGGAACACAACCAGGGCAACTGCTGTGGGGCCCCAAGAGGTTTAGGGGGGAGGGGCATTTAGGTTGACCTTTGTCCTTCCATGGTCAAATCCAAAATAAAACTTTACACCTCAAGATGATGTACAACAGGACAAAAAAGAGTATTTTTAATGCTGTAACTAATGACTTTGTACAGATTGTATACTTGTTGTCTTTTTTATACAACCTTGATAAACTGAGATTTTCAATAAGCACTTCAAAAAGATTGTTTTAGAAGGT
>JAVQKD010077362.1:0-12291 GCA_036025635.1 Philypnodon grandiceps
ACTAGGGGAATTATATAAAGATTTAAGTTATTGAACTTACTGAAGTAGGCTCTACCATGTTCATTTCCTGTGTTAATACCCCATGTAGTTTTACATTGCTAGTGCTTGACCTTTTGGCATATGGGGCCAAAAGCAGGCGTTTTTATATATAATTTTTGTGCATCAGTGACTCCCTCTGGTTTTAGTTTCTGAGCTTTCTCCACTTTGGATTTGAGTTGTTCTGTTCTTATTTTCTGTTATGGTTGAACAGTTTTAGAAGCATTGTTCAGTACTGAAGTAGTTTTCTCATGTGCTTGTGGTGTCAAAGCCGTTTGTTGTTGACCATTTGTTTGATTCACTGGTGTGTTCTCTGCAGGGTGCCTTCATCATGACGACACAGGCGCCAACTTTCACACAGCCGCTTCAGAGCGTTGTGGCACTTGAGGGTAGTGCTGCAACGTTCGAAGCTCAAGTTAGTGGTAAGAAAATAATTTAAGTTTATAAACGTGAGATAATGTGGCTATAGTAAATAAAATAAATTTTTTAGAAATAAAAATCTAAAGATGCACTGACGCACACACAATCTCCCAATACTGAATAACACTTCCTGTACAGGTTCTCCAGTTCCTGAGGTGAGCTGGTTCCGTGATGGCCAGGTTCTTTCTGCAGCCGCTCTGCCCGGCATTCAGATGTCGTTCAGTGGCGGCCGCGCTGTCCTAAGAATCCCTGCTGTGACCGCCGCACACAGCGGGAGATTCTCTGTCAGAGCCACCAATGGAGCTGGACAAGCCACCAGCACTGCTGAACTTCTCGTCACAGGTCAGACCAATACAATCATCCTCATCTCTTGACTCTCTGACTCCAAACTGTGCTGTAATAGTCTAATGCCAGAGCTCATTGGTTTTGTTTATTTTTGGCTCAATAATTATGTGGTACTAGTGATTAGGTGATAGGTGCTGTACACTTAGCAGCTGTTTAGTTGATTGACTACAAGTACAGTTTTCAATAGACACATATTTTGTGTCTCATCATCAGTTTGCCAAAAGTGTGTCATTTAATCCAGTGATAAAATGTATATAGATGCAGTTGTCATAGCATCCTTTATATAGATGCAGTTGTCATAGCATCCTTTAGGGGATTTTTAATTGGCTAGTTTGGTTTTGGCAAAAAAACTTCTCTTATCTTTAACGTCAGCACACTTCTTTTGACATTTCACTTGATGAAAAAATGTTTATTGGAAACAAAAATTCTACTGGTGTTTTTTCACTGTCCAACAGCTGAGACCGCGCCCCCTAACTTCCTTCAAAGACTTCAGAGCTCCACAGTGCGCCAAGGCAGCCAGGTTAGTCTGGATGTCCGCGTCACAGGAATCCCTAGCCCTGTGGTAAAGTTCTACAGAGAGGGAGCTGAGATTCAGAGCTCAGCAGACTTCAGACTCCTGCAAGAAGGAGACTTATACTGCCTGCTGATCGCCGAGGCCTTCCCAGAGGATTCTGGGACATATTCTGTGACCGCTACCAACAGCAGTGGACGGGCCACCTGCACCGCCGAGCTACTCGTTCAAGGTCAAGATTCTATAACTTCCTCAAACACAGGTTTATTTAATATAATCTTTTATCTGTTAAGGATGAATGAAAAACAATATCTTTGTTTTTGAATACAGGTGAAGAACCTGTACCAATCAAGAAATCCAAGACTATTATGTCCACAGCTCAGATGGATACCTCCCAGACAAGAGTAGAAAGGGTGAGGCATCTTGCACATGTACATATCTGGGCTTTAACAACAGGGAGAAACAGCAACTTGTTTTTTAATGTTATCACAATTAATCCAACATGTGCATTTATTTCAGAAGATGGAAGCAAGTTTCCAGGCCTCCACAATGATGGAGATGCACGTAGAAGGAGGAATGATGACTCAACACGTGGCTCATAAAACCCCACCAAGGGTTCCCCCAAAGCCCACCTCCAAGTCCCCACAATCCCATGTTCCCAAGACAGGACGCCAGCAGTCACCTTCACCTGTGAGACACGTGAAAGGCCCCGTCCCTGCACCTGTCAGGTAAACCCCAGAGTTTCAAATTTAAGAGAAGAATATATGCATGTTTGCAAAGACTATAACAGAGTGTGTTGTCTTCTACAGACCTGTTTCCCCATCTGCCAAGTTCTCTGTTTCCCCCATCAGACCAGTCAAGTCTCCTGTCATGACCAGAAAACAGGTAAGTAAATCTGAACAATTACATTTATACATTTATAATCCGTTCCAAAGGTTCAACTCAAAAGATAATTTTCAATAGATTTCTGCTGTAGTAAGTCTTGTTTTTCTTTCCTGTACAGATGGTATCCTCCTCTGAGGTGCTGCCACCATGGAAGCAAGGCGAGTACATGACAGAAGCGAGCTACACCCAGATGACAAGTATGACTAGTATTAGCAGCGCCACCCAGATGCATATGCAGAAACACTGGGAACAGCAAGTATCTGCTACCAGAGAGGTGAGACAACTGACGTCTGCACTTATTCAATACATGTTATTTGTTTAATTGTTCTCATCCCGACTCTAGAAATGACATAAATAATAATTGTTGTTTATCTTTACTATTGTCTGTAAAGAGCACGGCCGGAGCTGTGATGGCTTCCGCTGTTTCAAAAGAGCAGGTAGACCTTTTTGTCTCCCGCTCTTTGTATGTACTAGATTAACTAGATTAAACTTACACTGCAGGTCTATACAATTTCACAAACTACTACTGCTAAGCTTCAAACATTACATTGGCTTTTTTGGCTGCCTCTGACTCCCTCTATTGGACATCCTGAGCAATGTGTGCCGGTTGTGTCCTCAGGTTGAGGAAGGGAAAAAAGCTGGTGCAGTGGCCACTGTAGTAGCTGCTGTTGACCTGGCCCGTGTACGCCAGCCCGGGCATGTGGAGGGCAGTGAAGCAGAAGAAGAGGAACATGTAGAGATGGAGATAAAAGCTGAGAAACAAATAACACAAATCACAGCAGAGAAAAGTGAAGCTTCCGAACCTCCAGCACCCGTAAAACAAGAAACAGTCCATGTGACACAGGTCTGAGCTAGACATATAATATATAGATTATTTAAAATAGGCAATAATTAACAGGTTTGTTGGTCACACTAGATCCAGAAAACAACTGAAATCTCATCCCAAGTGGAAGCAGGTGTGAGTCCAACCCCTGTTCCACAATTTTCTGTGTCTAAAGTGACACTTCCTAAAGCTGAACATGGGCCTGAGGTAAGAAGAGGAGGCACAGTCAAATCCATGGTGACTCCTTTTGAGAAGACCCCATTTCATCTTTAACATTGTCTCATTTTAACCAAACCAACTCTCCTCACAAACGTCACCAAAAATAAAATAACCCCTACACACTTTTAACCTGAATCTGTGCCAAGTGTTGCTGTCCCAATGTTTTTGTATCCACTAGAAAGTAAACCTTAATCTTTTTACTAATTTTCAACACATTTTTTTGCTAGTGCCTTTGTGGATAGTTAATGTTGTTCTCATTGGCTCGGTCAGGTGTCCATTGCTGGCACAGCTGTAGCCACTCTTCACAAAGAACTGTCATCTCCGGTTGCACCTAGAAAAGTCATCAAGCCTGTAAAATCTCCCAGTCCATCTCGCAAAACCATCTTGGAAACTCGAGTCACTATGGAGCCCTTCTTACCTCCGTTTAAAGACCCCAGGTATCAGAGTCAAGTAGAGGTTCAAGCAGGAGGGGCCATCAGTGAAGAGGAGTTTGAGGACTGGGAGCCACAGGTCGGTCTTGAAACAACCGTCTTTAAACACTGTGTGGAGTGTCTCCCTGGTCCTTCCCGCCTCCCAACAACAACCAATCACAAGCTGCCTTCATCAAGATCACTTTCTTTTTTCATCTGCTTGTTCTGTCCATCCCACTGTGATTTGTATCTGTGCTAACCTATTTTGCACCCTCAATCCTCAAAGACATGTTATTTCTTAAGGTCACAGTTCAATGTTGTCACCTGCCTAATGATAATCACTTCCATGCCCTTCCCCCCATAAGGATTTGTTCTTGCTTCTCCCTTTCGTTCTACACAGAACATTCGCTGAAAAGCTTTTGTAAGTTTTTGTGTTCTTAATTTTAGTTTGTTTTTCTTTTACAGGAGATAGTTGCTGTGCCAACAAGAGCCCAAGAGCCTGTTGTCCCACCAACAATTATTGCTGTAAGTGCCGTACCCTATACAAAAAGTCTTTAAAATGAATTCTTTCCATACTTATTCTGGTATTTGATATGTTTAGGGACTGAAGAATGTGACAGTGACAGAGGGTGAGTCTGTGACACTGGAGTGTCAGATCGGTGGCCACCCCACTCCTGTCATCATGTGGTTCAGAGAAGACTACAAAATTGAGAGCTCCATTGACTTCCAGCTCAGCTATCAAAACGGATTTGCCCATATGGTAATCCGCGAGGCATTTGCAGAGGACAGTGGCCGCTTCACCTGCACGGCTACCAGTGAGGCAGGCACTGTCAGCACTTCCTGCTACCTGCTTGTCAAAGGTAGGAAAAAAACAAATAATCAACAAATAATAAGTATTAAAAATATATTATAACGATTATACACTGCATTTATTTTAGTGTCTGAAGAAATTGAGAGCAGAGAAGAAATAAGAGTCACTCAAACTGGAATTTCACAAGAGAAAATGTAAGCAATTAAGTAAAAAAATTAATTACAGAAGTTTCTAAAATTAATATTTGATATTTTCAGGGTTTCTATGGAGACAAAAGAACAAATTGTGACAGAGACGGTCAGCACTGGTGAAGCTGCTGCTCCCTACTTTATCAAGAAACCAAGTGTCCAGAAGCTTGTGGAGGGTGGTAGTGTTGTGTTTGACTGCCAGATCGGAGGAAACCCAAAGCCTCATATTATCTGGAAAAAGAGTGGTGTGCCCCTCACCACTGGATACAGGTACACGTCTTTATCAGTAAGGTTCTCTAAACTTGACTTTGCCTTGGTCGACTATTCAAAACACCCTGTGTTTTCTTCTTTCTCAGATATAAAGTTGCTTATAAAAAAGAGACTGGTGAATGCAAATTGGAAATCTCTATGACTTTTGCTGATGATGCTGGAGAGTACTCCATTTATGCCAAGAACCAACATGGAGAAGCTTCAGCAATTGCTATACTGCTCGAGGAAGGTACTGTATCTAAAACTCTCAGAGATTTTTTACACATGTTCATTTGGAATTGGGGTCCTTTAATACAGTTTTGTTCCTTACAGAGCAATATGAAGCCTACATGAAGCAACAGGATATGACATATAAAACAGAAGTGACTACAACAGTGGTTCAGGAGCCCTCAGTGGTTGTGAGCCAACACGAGATGGAGCAGAGGAGGATCACAACTCCAATGAGCTTCATTTCAGAAACTGTAATTTCAGTGTGGATTTATACATGTCACATGTTACACATGTTACTCAATAGTAATGACAGCACTCTTTCTTGCAGGAGTTCATGGTTTCATCCTTCGAGGAGAGGATCATTCAGGAGATTGAACTGCGCATCATGAGGATTTCATACACCGAGATAGTGATTGAAGATGGAGAACAGATGGTGACCATTGCCGAACATGAGGCAGTGCAGCCTGCCTTTGAAACTCCAGTCAAGAACTACAGGATTGTGGAGGGAAATGGAGTCACTTTCCACTGCAGGATGGCCGGAAAGCCCCTGCCCAAGGTACACACTAAACAAATATGAACTAAATCATATACAAAAATAGGACAGATAGCTCTGTTTATGGATTTGTTCAGTTTAGTTGTATTTAAATGGAACAAAATCCATTCTTGTATCTGTCCAGATCGTTTGGTTCAAAGATGGCCAGCGTATCCGCCCTGGAGGCCGTTACCAGATGGAGGTTCTACAGGATGGTCGTGCCAGCCTCCGTCTTTCTGTAGTTCTTCCAGAGGACGAAGGCGTCTACACAGCTTTCGCCACCAACATGAAAGGAAATGCTGTCAGCTCTGGAAAACTGTACATTGAGCCATCTGGAGTAGTAACTCCTCAGAGATACACACCACAACCAGCAATGCAGAGGATCAGGTCAGACATTACTTAAATTATTTTTTTCATTTTCTATAAATAGCTCATAAACAGTATATTATATCAGTGAACGCTATTATAATTGAATATCTGGCTCCAGATCTACATCGCCTCGCTCCATGAGCCGTTCTCCTGGTCGTTCTCCAAGCCGTTCTCCTGGACGTTCCCCTGCTAGAAGGCTTGAGGAAACAGATGAGGCTCAGCTGGAAAGACTCTACAAGCCTGTTTTTGTCATGAAGCCCACTTCCATAAAATGCTCTGAGGGACAAACTGCCAGGTTCGACCTTAAGGTTGTTGGCAGACCAATGCCCGAAACATACTGGTTTCACAATGGTAAGAGAAAAACACATATAACCATACACCATGATAATTTGCTTCAATCAGATTATTAAGATTTGATAACTTTTTTTCAGGACAACAAGTGGTGAATGATTACACCCATAAAATTGTAATTAAAGAGGATGGTATTCAGTCCTTGATCATTGTCCCTGCTATGCCCCATGACTCCGGAGAATGGACAGTTGTTGCCCAGAACAGAGCTGGACGCACAACTGTTTCTGTCAACCTCACTGTGGAAGGTAAGATCTTCTAAAAAAAACACATAAATTCACCACTTTGATAACCTTTAATTTTTCACATGACCTTACATGACCTGTATTTCTGCTACACAGCTCGTGAAAGCCTTGCACGGCCCCAGTTTGTGGATAAGCTGAAGAACATCACTGTTAAGCAAGGCACACTGGTCGCACTGGCTGTCAAAGCTATCGGAAACCCCCTGCCTGACATTGTGTGGCTGAAGAACAGTGACATCATCAGCCCACACAAGCACCCACACATCAGGTATGTTCAGATTGATTTGGTTAATTTGTTACATAATCTGTAACCTAATCTAATGTAATGGCTTTCCTTTTAATTGTAGGATTGAGGGCACCAAAGGAGAGGCAAAATTCCAGATTCCTACAGCTGGCACTTCCGACAGTGCCTGGTACACAGCCACTGCTATTAACAAAGCTGGCAGAGACACCACACGCTGCAGAGTCAATGTAGAAGTTGACTTCGCTGCACCTCAGACCGAGAGGAAGCTCATTGTCACTAGAGGAACCTACAAAGCCAAAGAGATTGCTGCCCCAGAACTGGAGCCTCTTCACCAGCGTTACGGACAAGAACAATGGGAGGAAGGTGACCTTTATGATAAAGAGAAACAGCAAAAGCCACAGTTCAAGAAGAAGCTGACATCTATCAGAATGAAACGCTTTGGTCCAGCTCACTTTGAGTGCAGGCTCACACCCATCGGAGACCCCACCATGAATGTGGAGTGGCTCCATGACGGAAAACCCCTGGCTGCTGCTAACAGGCTGAGAATGGTCAATGAATTTGGCTACTGCAGTCTGGATTATGAGGTTGCATATGCCAGAGACAGTGGCGTCATCACATGCAGAGCCACTAACAAGTTTGGAGTGGACCAGACCTCAGCAACACTGATTGTAAAAGACGAGAAAGGCCTTGTTGAGGATTCCCAGCTTCCTGAAGGCAGAAAGAGCATCAGACTGGACGACATTGAACGCTATACTCATGAAGGAGGTCCCACAGGTGTTACCAGTGAAGAGGAATCTGAAAAGACCAAACCTGAAATTGTCCTGCTTCCTGAACCAGCTCGCGTCGTCGAAGGTGACATTGCTCGTTTCCGATGCAGAGTGACCGGCTACCCAGCACCTAAAGTTAACTGGTACCTCAATGGCCAGCTTATCCGCAAAAGTAAGAGATACAGACTTCGATACGATGGTATTTACTACCTGGAAATTGTTGACATCAAGTCATATGATGCCGGTGAGGTCAGAGTAGTTGCAGATAATCCTCTAGGCACAACTGAACACACTGTGAAATTGGAAATTACCCAGAAGGAGGACTTCAGATCTGTGCTGCGACGTGCCCCAGAATCAAAACCCACAGAAGCTGCACATGAAGTTATAAGAACAGGATTTGATGTTGTAAAAGTGGAGAGGGCTACTGAGCTACAAGACAGGGAAGTAGTTAAACTGAGAAAAACACAGAGAATTGTTCATGAGAAAACCTCTGAGGAGACAGAGGAGCTGAAGAGCAAGTTCAAACGTAGGACTGAGGAAGGTTTCTATGAATCTATCTCCGCTGTTGAGATGAAGAGCCGCAAGAGGGACGAATCCTATGAAGATCTGCTGAAGAAGACTAAAGATGAGCTCATGCATCATATGAAAGAGAAGGAGGAGGCTGAGAGAAGGAGACTGGAGGAGGAGGGACAAATCACAATCCCCACATTCAAACCAGAGAGGATCCAGCTGTCACCATCAATGGAAGCTCCAAAGATCTTAGAACGCATCACTAGTCAGACAGTTGCTCCAATGGATGAGGTGCGCTTCAGGCTGAGAGTGGTAGGCAGACCCGAGCCTGAGTGTCAGTGGTTTAAGAACGGTATCCCGCTCGACAAGACAGACAGGATCTACTGGTACTGGACCGAGGATCATGTCTGCGAGCTGGTTATCCGAGACTGCACTGTGGAAGACTCAGCCAGCATCATGGTAAAAGCTGCCAATGTTGCAGGAGAATCTTCAAGCCATGCTTTCTTGTTGGTGCAAGGTATGAAATATTTCTGCAATTGTTTTTTTTAACTGCTTAAATATACCCTGGAATATTGTTGAAAATAAACCATAAAATGAAGCTGAATAAATAGTGACAAGAATATGTGTAATAATGTTGTTAAAATGTTCCTTTGACAGCCAAGGCAACGGTGAACTTCACCCAACACCTGGAAGATGTCAGCGCAAATGAGAAGGACACTATGGTGACATTTGAGTGTGAGACCAATGAGCCTTTTGTTAAAGTCAAATGGTTGAAGAACAACATGGAGATTTTCTCTGGAGACAAATACAGGATGCACTCTGACAGAAAGGTCCACTTCCTCTCAGTGCTTGTAATTGAAATTCAGGACGATGCCGAATACAGCTGTGTGGTTATCGAAGATGAGAGCATCAGAACCAGTGCTAGACTTCACGTTGAAGGTACGTCTACAGTCATTTCACAGTGTTTCTGAAATGTTGAAATAATTAAAATATTTGATCCTTGTGTCCAGGAGCTGCACTTGAGCTTATCAAACACATGGAGAACATTGAAGTGCCAGAGACCTATGCCGGAGACTTTGAGGTGGAGGTGTCCCGTGAAGATGTTGAGGGGACATGGTTCTTTGGGGAGAAGGAACTGTCACCCAGCAGCAAATATGTCATGACATCTCGCAGAGGAAGACTCTCTCTGTCTGTGAAAGATGTAAAGAAAGAGGATCAGGGCAAATACACCTTTATGTGTGGGGATCTGAGAACCAGTGCCTCACTCAAGATGAAAGGTAAGGAAATATGTTTTATCAATGTGCTTTTACCAGTATGTTATTTACCATGCATTTTGCTCGAGTGTATCTATTGCATTTTTATAAAGCATTTATTTTTATTTTCTTTACTTCAGTGCGTCCTGTGACCCTGATGCAGCCGCTGAGCGACCTGTCCGTGTGTGAGGGTGACATTGCTCAGCTGGAGGTGCGCTTCTCCCAGGAGAATGTGGAGGGGATGTGGATGAAGAACGGACAGGCCATCTCTGCCTCTGACCGTGTCCACATCGTCATTGACAAAGTGGTTCACAAGCTGCTGGTGGAGAACGTCAACAGAGAGGATGCTGCTCAATACTCATTTGTGGTTCCTGCCCAAGAGATCTCCACTTCTTGCAAGCTCAATGTTCAGAGTAAGAGTCTTTTCATAGGAGAAAAATAATTATTGTGTGTTTTAAAGACAGCTTTACATTACTAATGGTTTTTGTCTTCTCTTTCTTGCAGCCATTGACATTGTAATTCCACTGAAAGATGTTTCCTCCATTGAGGGAACTAAGGCTGTTTTGGAGGCTAAGATCTCTGCCCAGGATGTAAGCTCTGTGAAATGGTATCACAATGACAAACAGATAACAGCTAGTGATAGGGTCCAGATGGTGGCCAAGGGATCCAAGCAGCGTCTAGTCTTCACCAGGACTTACGCCTCAGACCAGGGCCGCTACAAACTGGTTGTTGGGAAAGTTGACACCAGCTGCAGCCTCTCTGTGGAAGGTCAGTGCTGTCCCAAACTTCAAAGAAATTAACGCATCAACTGGTTAACATTAATAATTATGTATTGTCCCATTGCAGAAGTGCATATTGTAAAGAACATGGAGGATAAAATTTGCTCGGAATCCCAGAATGTGACATTTGAAGTGGCGGTGTCTCACCCTGGCATTGACCCTGCCTGGACCTTCAAGGGCCAGCAGCTCAAAGCTGGACCCAAATACAAGATGGAGTCCAAGAGCACAGTCCATACTCTGACAGTCATGGACACCATGAAGGATGAGGAGGGACAGTATACCTTCCACGCTGGAGAAAAGACCTCCAGTGCTAAGCTTACTGTCTCTGGTTAGTCAACGCTCATATTTGTGTGTTCTTAAACATTTTGCTAGTATAATAATTTCATTTGAGGTATGATTTGAGAAAATGTCCTCTTGTTTCCTCTAGGTGGTGCCATAACCCGCCCCCTGCAAGATGTGACAGTGGCTGAGTCCCAGACTGCAGTGCTGGAGTGTGAAGTGGCTAATGCTAATGCAGAGGGCAAGTGGCTAAAGGAAGGGCAGCTTGTTGACTTCAATGAGAATACGATTAGTGAAGTTGATGGAGCTGTCAGACGCCTTGTCGTTGCCATCACCAGACCTCAGGATGTAGGAGAGTACACCTACCAGGTTTCCAACTCCAAGACCACCGCCAATCTTAGGGTTGAGGGTAAGCAGCAATTTAATTATTGCCAATATATGTTTATATTTATGTTTGTAACCAAAACATATGCATTGCCTCTATAAAGCTGCTAAATTTAAATAGATATTTTAAGTTTCTTAAGATAAAATTCTCAACTGAACAAACTCATTTACAACTTGAGCTCCCTCTAGTGTTTGTAGTTAGGAACTGCTTAACTGTCATTCTATAAATACTAAATGATACTTGTTTTGCTTCTGCAGCGGTGAAGATCAAGAAAACACTGAGAAACCAAACTGTTACTGAGACCCAGGAGGCTGTCTTCATCCTGGAGCTGACTCACCCTGACGTGAAAGGAACTCAGTGGATCAAAAACGGCGTGGAGCTTCAAAGCAACGACAAATATGAGATCACATCAGAAGGCATTGTCCACACCCTGAGAGTGAAGAACTGCAATACTCAGGACGAATCTGTTTACTCTTTCAAGCTTGGAAAACTGTCTGCCAACGCAAGACTAAATGTTGAGAGTAAGTATTTTACCAATTAACCACATTACTCCACAGTTTAAAATTTGTAAATGTTCATGTTTATGTATTTTTTCTCTGTAAAGCAATCAAGATTATTAAGAAGATAAAGGATGTGAACTCACTACTGGATAGCACAGCTTCTTTCGAGTTGAGCCTGTCTCATGACAACATCCCAGTCACATGGTTGTTCAACGGCAAAGAGCTCAAATCCAGTGACAAATGCAAGATCCAGGCTGAGAGAAAAGCTCACAAACTGGTTCTGCAGACTGTGGACAGCAGCAATGCAGGAGAATACACAGCTGTGGTGGGACACCTGCAGTGCAGCGCCATGCTCACTGTTGAGTGTAAGTCTTTAGTATGTTAAAGCCAATAGGGCTGTGATTCTTTAATACAGATTATACATTTTACTGAGTTCTTTTTATTTCATGTGTTTGTTTTTGCAGCCCTGCGTGTGACCAAGCCACTGAAGAACATGGAAGTCGCAGAGACCCAGATCGCATCATTCGAGTGTGAGGTTTCCCACTTCAATGTGCCCTCCACCTGGCTGAAGAATGGTGTGGAGATTGAGATGAGCGAGAAGTTCAGGATTGTGGTTCAGGGCAAACTGCACCAGCTGAAGATCCTCAACACCAGCCGTGACGACTCTGCCGAGTACACGTTTGTCTGCGGAAACGACAGAGTCTCTGCCACGCTTACTGTCAGCCGTAAGAAGTCATTCATTATCAAAAAGAAGCACTAATATTTAACATATCAATAACTGAGAATGTTTCCCATACCCCTTCCCTAAGTAACAAAATAACTTAAAATCTAAATTTGAAAACCCGTTGTAGTCCTATAACCCCCAAATCAGAATAATGCATGCACAAAAATAGCTTTGATCGCTGCATTTCTTTTTCTTTTGGAATATTCTGAATGTCCCAAACATTTTAGAATT
>JAVQKD010077562.1:0-15702 GCA_036025635.1 Philypnodon grandiceps
TGTGCCTTTACTCATTTTTATAGTTATCATGTAGCTAATAGACAAGTTTCCAAGAGTAATAATAATAATAATAAAAAATTCAATGATTTTTTTGAGTGGAGTCTGCATGTCCTCCCTGTAATATGTGGGCTCTCTCTGGCTTTTTCAAGTATTCAGAAATGCCTAGTCTGAATTGGTGACTGAAAATTGCCCATAGGGAATGAATATTACAGTTCTATCTATGTCTCTAGGCAAGCATAGCCCCTGGCCCTGTGACTTTACTGTGTACCCCACCTCAGACCCAAAGTAGCTGACCTAGCCCCCCCCCAACCCCCCTATAAATGAAGAAACACCAAATTACGCATTACAGAAGCTGTGTTCAGATGTGTAAAACAGACTTTATTGATAGAGATACAGAAACTTAATCATGTGACCAGTTGAGTTTGGGGTCACTTTTGTCCAAAGAAACCACCAACAAAGACTTTCAGCTTTTTATTGAATTTAACTCTTAACTTACCTGATCTCTGGACACAATACGAGTCTCTTTGGCAACAAACACAAGATCCGTCCATAAAATCCCCGTTCCCCTTGACCACAGTAAAATATGTTCTTATCTATGCACACAGTCATCTCCTGTTTCTGAAGCAGATACAAAAATATTACAGACAGCTGTCAACATGGGTTTATTAGCACAGGTTCGGCGAGTCCCAGTCCCCTCATTGACTCTGCTATGGCCAAAAAAACTGTAAATCACCAGCATTACCTTCTTCAGCGTTTTGAGCCACAGTAGCCCCAATGTCGGATCTATAGAGTCATATCATGTCATCACTTTTCCTTCCTTGGACACTTTTGACTTTAACTGACCACTGCAGACTGGAAACGCCCTACAAGAGCTGCAGATTTAGAGATTTCTTGACCAAGCCATCATATTTTGTCAAATTTGCTCAAATGTTAAGATCAACACTAAAAGACAAAATACGCTCACTTTCTAGCTTGGGCGTATAAGCCATTTTTGGGACTACCAGTAGCTTTTGCAACTGAACATATTCAACTAGTGACCTCTAGTGGTTTGGTGAGGTTACAAACCACATCATTTTCCGTCATCACACAACATTTTCCAAGGTTTTTAGCTTATCACATGAAAGTCGCAAACTAGCAGACGATTTGCTGTTGCGACCCAATAGTAATGGTTTGGTCAGTCCAGAACCTTCCAACATCATTCCAAATTCACACCACTTGAGACAAATACATAATCATTTTAACTCAGCTGCTCACACTAACAGAAAGAAAGCAACATTTCAATTTCATGACTGTTGAGCCAATTTACAGCAGATGGCGATAACAGTGTGATTATGTCTCCGAAGGATTGAAAATGGCAATAAATATGGTCAGGTAGAAGTTGAATTTAAAATGTGCTGCTATACAAAAGGTGAGAATAAACACCCCCTTGGCATTATTGTCTTGTTTTCAAATTGCCTTTTCTAGTCCCAATAATACTACTTAATATATGGTAATATTTTAAAGTCATGCATGGCTACTATATTTTGTAAACATTTTAGTAAGCATTCAATTTGAATCTTTTTTGCTCCCGTAGTGACAGTATTTTTTCATGATACAAAATGAAATGAATGATCTCAATACAGCGTTGTTCAGGATTTGACTGTCCCCTTTGCATCCATCTGTCCGTCGTCCAACAAGGATTTTGACATTATATTTCTCACGTGAAATATTCTTGATGATATCTATTTTTTTTAAGATGCTTCTAAAAAAGTCTATGGAGCTGTACACTGGTGTCCAAAGTGCTAAAAAGATATCACGAAATAATCAACCTTTTCCCGGTTCCTTGCTCCAAAAAATAGACAGTTGAAGATAAGTCCCATTCTCATAAACTCTTTACATCTGCGTATATATTATTTTCTCTTAAATGATAATATACTCTTTTGTTTTAAATACGGGTAGGTTTTAAAGTGTCCACAGACGCAGGAGGCACTGTCTTGTATTGGTAAAACCTGACGATTTTTCATGCGTTTTCCATGTTTCCTTTGTTCTCCGAAGGCTGGTCACTCTTTATCTCCATCTTCACTGCTGCCTGAAAATAACAAGAAAACCGCAATATTCAATCAATCAATCAATCAATCAACTTTTATTTGTATAGCATTTTACAACAGTCACAACCGAACCAAAGTGATTTCCATAAGTGCAAGAACAGAGACAAATAAAAACAAATAATTAACAATATAATAAGAGTAAAAACATGTCACAGTTAGTAGCAGTTATGAGCTAAAGTGTGTTTTTAGCTTAGGTTTAAACACTGGCAAATCGTTAATGGATCGCAATCCAAGAGGCAATGAATTCCTAAGCTTTGGACCGGCTACAGCAAATGAATGATCACCCCACTGATTGGCTTTTGACCTTGGGACCTCCAGAAGATGTTGGCAGCAGACCCAAGAGCTCTGACTAGATTATGAGCCAGTGAAGGGCGTAACGTACAGGAGTGACGTGACTCTTCAGAATGTAATACATTTTAAATACTGGCCGATGTTTTTTTTATTTGATGCATATTTCCTAAAAAATTTACCAAAAAAAAAGTAAATACTACTGACTACAAAGAGGAATTTTGTTTAGAGTCCTTAAAATGGTGGAGAATTCGGCTGTTGTGCATGTTTTAGTGGTAGAACAAGAGTAGCTTTGCCAGGAATTGAACTCAGGACATACTTCTTGTGAGGTGACCCTTCTGTGGTAAGGTTATGATGAATGTTAGCAACATTTTCTATTGGGCAGTTTCTTCAATTGGATTTTTTGGACAACTCTACTGTCCCTACCTCCGATGGAGTCCACGTCCGAGTCGGAGATGTGAGTGATGGAGAATCGTGAGACGTTGGACGGGGACACAGTGAACCTGGAGAAAGGAGCTTCAGGTTTGGGCTCAGGGGGTTTGGAGACTGGCCGAGGAGGAAGAGGAGGGGGAGAGTCTGATGAAGAGGTCGAGGTGGGCAGCGGCAGTAGCGGGAAGTCATCCTCCCATTCGTATCCTGCACCTGACAGACCACATAGAAATATAATTCTTATCGATAACATGGAACTATGACCGTTAGACAATGTACACCCTGGACAATGGCTAGTTACTCACAGGACTGTCTCTCATATTCAGTCACTAGTCACCAATTCTCCTGTCATTGCACTTACTCTCTTCTGAGATATTTCCATCCGAAGAGTCGTCTGAGGCATTAACGCGTGAACTTTGACCTTCTGAAGCCAGAGCAAAGCCGTGCACTGCCAGCTCTTTTGTCGGACTTTCCTAAAAACAACAGGCATTAGAAAGACTGCTGTCAACATCCAAAATGCTCAGATTTTTCCCCAATTCGGCAAAAAAAAAATTTCATTGTTCATGGCTTCATCATGCGCAATTGAGCAAAATGTATTGAAATCAACGGCGGCCATCTTGTTACTCACTATCCTTTAATAATACATCCATGGTCTAAATACATTGATTTGTTGCAAGTTGAATAATCCTACCTAAGGTTTTTAATATTAAATTGCCGATTTGTGTTTACCTACCTGATCAAACAAGTAGACTGTGACATCGTCAAAAAAGGACACCGTCTTCTTCTTGCGGTCCAGCACCTCTTCTAGACTCTCGGTCGTCAGCAGTGTTGGCATCTTGAGCAGACTCTTTAGGTTTTGAGCTTCACTGTCATCACTGATTATAATAGGAACAGGATGGCACTCATCTTCACTATCCTCCCCGCAGCTTTGTTCGTTGAAGGTCCGAACTTCCTCTTCCTCTGAATCATCACTGTCTGTCTCTTCAACACCAATTTCTTCACTGGTTTCCGAATTTGGGGTAGTGGGAGGGGATAATGATGATGATGATGAAAACCTTCGAATGTGGGCATTTTGCTGCAATGCCACTTCATCTTTTGGCAAAACATGCAAGACTTCGCTGGTTCCTCCTGAAGTATTTGGACTTGACTTGGTTGGGGGCTTGTCCGCTGTGTCTAATTCAAAATCTTCCTTGATATTCAATACACAATCCACATTCAGAGCTCCAATCGCTTCCTCCATGGCATCCACCACTTCAGAAGCCCAGTCCCCGAAAGTTGAACCTTCTTCTTGGGACGGCCATTCATCCAGGACTCCCTCCACTGAATCCTCCTCCAAAGAGTTCCCATCCATTTCTTGGCCATCAGTAGCAAAACTATGTAATTTTTCCCTTTCTTCTTGATTTTTACTTTTTGCAACCTCAGTGTTTTCTTTATTACCTGCTTGTTCTTGAAATTCTTCAGTCTCTTCCTTGGGGTGGCGTTCATTCTCATAATCCGAAAAGTATGCTGAATCTCGGTATGGCGTATTTTCACTCAAAGGTAGCAGCGTTTCTTCACCTTTTTGACCATCTTCCTGAACTAAACTGCCCTCTAAAGTTGATGTTTCTTCTGTGGCTTCAGATTCAAACTCCTTTACAATTATTTCCACTTCTTCCAGACTTCCATCAAGATCGCCCAAAGGTTGGTCTCTGGATTCGTGCGGCTCCTTGGGCACAAACTCTGGACTTTCGTTATTCTCTGTGTCGTATCCGCTGTCCATGGCTTTGGGAGAACTTGAAGGATAAGAAGAGGCTGGACTTAAGCCTTCGGAAGAACCAGCCGCTGAAGGCAAATCCATGGAATCCATGGAATCCGGAGTCCCTACTTGCTTTTGTAGCGATTTGAACGCTGGAGATGCTGTCATTTCGCTGGACTCATCCACAAAGATACCCGATGTTATGTCTGTGATATCATCTGTTGTGTCTTCTTCTTCATCATCGCTACAGTCAAGAATATCGGCAAGACTTACGCTAGACCTACCACCGTCCATACCACTGTCACCGGTTTGGCTTAGTTCCGATTGCGGATCAGAAATCATTACGTGCATGTTGTCAGCTGGCGGAGGCGATTTTTGAGCAAGTGTAATGTCTTCTATCATTGGTTCTATTTGTTTATGTAAGATTTCCTTAACCACATCCTCTCTCTTCTCATTAAAAGGTGTATCATTGCACGTTAGATCTACATACTGCTCTTCTGTGTCGGCCATCTTGTTAAGGGCAGGTTTGGGTACAACTGGACCTCCTGGTGCTGGAGAGAGGTTGATCATTTCCTCATTTGATGGTGCGTCAGTGGCTTTATCTTGTAAGTAGCTATTGCGTGGTGTATAACTGTGAATGTAGCCATTGTTTCGGACCAGTAAACCAGTCAGGGGGTCGACAAAGTGGCAGCATTCAGGATGGTCACTTTGATGGCACAGGTAAACATAGGCATTGCAGTTGTCCTGGGGCACAATCGGATGGTGCTTACTTAGATTAAGGCAAGCACTGTTATCTTTCGGCTGACGCGGTTCAAGATACTCAACGTGTTTTGGCAAAGAGTGGTAAGCTTGGATATGGCAGTCCTCTTCTGGCCATGAATCTTCGATGTCGGTACTTGGCATTGTGTAGTGAAAATCAACATATGCATCTTGTCTACAAGTATGGCTCGAACGTCTATGGTGGCTATTGTGGCGGTGCTTCGAAGGCCAAGTGTTGCAAGTGTGTCTTTCGATAAAAACATCTTCTTCATCTTCCTCAGTGTCACTTTCTCGATGCCCGATAAATAGAGCACTATCTGTTTCCATGTTAACACTGACGGAGTTGTGTTTTGTATGGCTTGGCATCGTCTTTCTCAAAGATCCCATCATATCGTAATAGCCACCAGTCACATTTTTACCAATCACAGAGGCCTGGCTTGTGTCTAGGTATGTGTCTCTAAAGGCCTGCTGAGGAGGTGTGGTAGCTGTAGGAGAAATACGCAATGGGGTCTCAAAATCACCCAAAGCTTGCCGCAAACTTCGGGACCCCCAGCTTTCCTGGTGGTGCTCCCTTCCGATTAAATAAAGATCTGATGCCAAATGCGGTGGTGATTGTTCGTAGTAATAGCCTCCATCTTGGTCTTTATAGGAAACATAGTGACTCGATTGCCATGGCTGAAGCGGGCTAACATCTGAAATTTGTTCCATAAGGGGCTCCATTGTCAAAGATATCGCAGGACTTGATTCATTGGAGTCATACATATCTGATTTGTTAGCTGTCCAATAAGCCATGTTTTTTTGTGTGGGACAAACAATGCACTCTCCAGATTCAGCACTACCAGTTAGAAAGCTCCCATTACTGCCTTGGTATTCTGGGCTATAGGAACACATGGTAAAATCTGGTTCCATGTTGCAGTCTACCGGCTCTTCAATGCGGATATAATACTCGCTACCAACTGAGGGGCTATGGGCACTGAGAACTGGAAGTACACTTGGGGCATGTAGATGTTTTGGTTGGTAATACGAGGGAGGAGAAACACTATGGCGCAGGTTGTCTGTGGGGCAGCCCCCGACGATGCCCCCTGGTGGGTAAAATGTGTCTTGACACTGGTGGTTGACCTGGTTCATTGGGTCGTTGGCTCTGGCTTGCTCCCATTTGTACTCAAAATTTAAACCATGGCTTGTCTCAGTAACGGTCAAAATGTCGTCTCCGGATTCAGAGTGGTATCCTTCACCAGATGTGAATTGTTCGAGAAGCGGGAATGAGGAGGTGGTGGCGCAGTGGCTGTCTCGTGAGCAGTGGGTGTTGTGTCCAATAGTGTTGGGACGTAAGGAGTTCCAGCGGCGTTCAAAGTCTTCCTCGGCTTCGCTGGCACCTTTTGCACAAAGATAACTGAGCAACAAGTGGACTTCTTCTGCTGTGGGCCGCTGGTCGGGCTGTAGCCAACAGAACTGCATCACCTCGTACCTGGAGAATACAAGAGATCTGATGAATTCCAAAACTCAAATTAAACATACAATACATAGAAACACAAGATTGGTAACGTTAGGATTCAGTGCAATTTCATACAAACAAATAAAGACATATCAAATGAATGTTTAATCCAGATACTGTGCCACTGACTTGTCATTGGTTTAGACCTGACTTCCAGGCGTTATGGTCTCAGCCTAGACCAGCTATTCCTAGTGTTTCTTGTCTGTCTTCCCTGGTGTTTGTCTCCGTCGTGTGGTTTTGTTTTTATTTTCAGACGTGGTCTTCAGCTGGCAGGTGTGGTCCTTGGGCAGGCACAACTGACTGCATTTACAATCAAGCTCAGCACAAAGACTCCCGTTCTTTTGACTCCCGTTGTTCTTTTGGTCTCATTGGAGCATTTCTAAATTTGCAGATCTCCAGCCTGCCCTCAAGCCCATCCAGCTGGACCTTGCTAAGCCTAGCCACATTTTGGAAAATAAAGACTTTTTGTTTTTGAACCAAGCCTTCTCCCCAAGCCTTCTGCTTTGCGGTCCCAATCCGTAGCCTAACACCTGGGTCTTCGTGGGTTTCAGAAAGTACCCCAAGCCCACGTATCAATTCGTTTATTTGTTTTTTGGTTAATTGAAAAATAGCTATTTTCAAACATTGTAAACACTACAAATGAAGTCTGCGAATTCTGTGTTTACATACAGGATACGTTGACAATTGAAAGTTTATTCACGTAAGCTTGTAATGTGCATTTTATCCATACATTTAATTTGCTTTATATACTGTACTTTTTGTTAAATGTTCAGAAATGGGTATCTTACCAGCGATCGGTCAGTGGGACTTTTAGCAACGGTATGGGCAGTCTCAGTTGCTGCTCCCTCACCGTGTATGTGAGCACCTGTCTGTCGGAGTAGTGTCTGTACGGCTGGTTCGCCAATTCAAACAGCTCCCAGATAGTCACTCCCAGAGACCTGCAACAGCATAAAACAGGGACTGAGATATAGCCTTACACAGAGTAGCTTTTTTACATATCATTTACTTAACTTAAGAAAACAGATTCAATCTAAAAGCATTTGCAAAAGTCAATGACCCTATTTCACATTGTTAAATATACTATGACCCAGAAAGTTTAAGTTCAAGGGTAAATGCTCTGTCCATGTTCACACAACTAAAAACAGCCATGATCAAAAACAGACTGCTTCTTTACTAGCCTCTCATGGCTGAAATAATATTCAGGTGGTGTTCCAGATTCACATAAAAAACTATTTCTTGCTCGGCCCATTACTGAAAAATTTAATAAAATGTATGGTAATGCAAATCCTATAAGTACAATGTAATATTTTGTCAGGGTATTAACAGAAGGATTTTATTGCGACAGCACTGCTTCAATTCAATTCAATATTTTTAGGCTCTTCTATATTATACCTATGCAATAAGTTTTACCATATGTTGCTCTGTAGAGTCTGGTCGGCCACTAGCAGGTTCCCATGCACTTCGTCAATGAGTTCAGGCGCGATCCATCTCAGCGGGACATACATCTGGTCCGAGGTCACATAATAATCGTCCTGAACAAGAATAGACACAAATTAATAGGTGCTAATAGTAAATTCAATTATATACATATAACTAATGGATATTAAAAATTAAGTTTAAAATGGATTAAAAACTTCATTAAAGATGTAATGTACTGTACCATGAGAAATTTGACATACAAATAATAAAAATGTGTGCACCTTGTACTTAGTCTGGGACAGGCCATAGTCTCCAATCTTCACTGAGACGTCAGCGGTCAGCAGACAGTTCCTCAAAGCCAGGTCACTGAATCAGAACATGGAGATAAATTTTTTTTTTTAAAAATCGTATATTTATTAAAAAAGCTTATAACGGTAATTTTTCTTTTCTTTTCCATTTGCGCCGTTTACAGTCGTTGCCTGCAACAAAATCACTGATGCTGGAGTTTTGAGCAGCACTCGGGCAGCACCAGGATATTGTTTCAGGAAACGACCAATCAGAGGCTCCCACTGACATGTTCTTGTACTCAATTGTAACATGCATCAGTTTTTTTAAATAAAATAAAATTACAATAAATGCTCTATGTTGTATTGACGTTAACCTGTGAGTAAAGTTGTGTTTGTGCATGTGCATGAGTCCTGAGGCGATGTCACAGGCCATTCTCTGGAGGATAAGAGGCTCGGGGGTAATGCTCTCTGACCCTCTGCAGCTGCGCAGGTAACCCTTCACGTCGCCCTGGAAACCAAAATACAAAGACCAGTCAAACACGGAACCACCACCAGGGGGCAGTAAACTGACACTCTATTGCCTATTATGTGTATTTTTAGTTACATGGTATACACATGTAATTCAAATGTAAAATAATTCAGGGAGTGTGTTGGCATTTTAGGGATCTTTAAAATGTAAAATGTTGGATGTATGGTTCAGGTGAATTTTCAAAGAATAGAAATGAACAGGTAGTGGCCACTAGGGGTCAGCAAAGGCAAATATACAGACAAATGTAACAACTTGAGTCTTATCCCTTTAATTACTGCCATAATAGACAAAGTTGACTTTATTCTTTACTATCATTGTTTGAATATGTTTGAAAAGTCATAAAAATTGTCTCTCTGTTAAAAACCACACTACTAGTTTAATACAATCATTTTTTGTTTTTTTTGTGGTTATAATAAATGTACTCACCAGAGGACAGAACTCCATGACGAGCAGGTAGGGGGTGACTTCTGTGCACTGGGCCAGACACTGCAGCAGAGCAGGGTGCTGCAGAGATCTAAAGACATGGATGTCCAATAGAAAAATGATCATAAAGCAATATTATATGAAACAGCTGCATGAATCCCTTTTATTTCTAGGTTTAGACAGTTAGTCTTGACAAGGTAAAGGTTTTGATACTTGATTTGGCATGGATTTTACATTAGAAAAGTTTTAATAATATAATAAAACAAATTTATTAAGCCAAGATCATCGATTTCGATTTTACCGAGAGTGTCATGATCAGTTGTTTCCTGTTTTATTTTGTTATGTTTAGTGACTACTTGTGTTTCTGTTTTGCTTCCTGCCCTCTGTTTGATTACCCCCATGTGTTTCACCTGTGTCTCATTGTCTCTGTATTTAGTCCCTGTGTTTTCGCTTGTTTTGTGTTGGTGCATTGTGCGTCGTGTGATTGTGCGTGTTTGGGCCCTCGTCATGCGTGTTCGGGCCCTCGTCATGTGTATTCCTCTGTTCCCAGTTTCCCAAGTTTCTAGTAAGTTTTTGTTCCCAACATGAACACTGGCATAGTTAAAGTAAAAATGAAGAGCGGAGCATAAATGAAAAAACACAATTCAATGATCTTCCCAGATAAGCACATCACTGTAACATCATATCACGATACATATCTTCTATTCCACAGCCCAATCATAACGAACCACTGAAGTACGTTTGTACCGGAATGGCTGGGCCTCCTCCAGGAAGTGCATTTGGTCGTGAACGCTGGCACTGGACTTGAGCTCCTTTATCACGACCTGCGCCGTGTTCAGACCGGTGTTGACCTCCCCGAGCAGAACCTGTGGATGCATTAAAAACATGGAGACGAAAGCCACAAACGGGACGGACAATGGTATACGAACAACACACAAACACACACAAAACATGGAGGGAAATCAAATGGCATTAACACGCAAACAATGGGCCGACACGCACACAGATGGGGAAAGACGTTACGAGACAGACAACAGAGATGGACGTACCAGTCGAGGTGAAAAGACCATTCATGAAATGGGACAAGGAGAGAGGGAAATGTGGTTATTTTTTTTACATTGTTTTATAAAAGTCAAGTCAACGCAGTTAATGTGAAAAAGCCTTTAGAGAATGTACTTGGTTAGTAAGGCGGTGGATTTTCTTTGGTATTTATTTGGATGGGACAGTGTACATTAATGAACGTACAATTGTATATAATCACACAACTTGACGTAAATATGCCGGATGTAGCACAGTGATGATTTCATAGTTTAAAGAAACATATCCCACTAACACATGTATACAGAATATCGGTATGGGCCAAATTGGTAATTCAAATATCAGCCAAGAAATTTCATATTGGTGCATCCCTAATAAATATGTTAGATCAATCAATCAATCTGGATCAACATTCACGTTAGTATTAGTTTGTCCCTAAACAAACCAAAAGAGAAATTAAAACCAAGTTGTTTGCTGCACCAAGCTTTGGAAATTCCCATTAACTTCTTACCCACAACATAAACACATTCATTATATCCTCGTCTATTGTATAAATCATGGCTTAAATATGCAGAATGTGTATATAATTGACCCGTTATCTTTCATTATTGACCCACATTATCACAAAAATATAGCCTACTAAGCTGCTTTCATTTTGATATCAGGTTTTTTAAGGTAATAACTTAATAATTAATTAAGCCAAAGGTATCTGCCGCAGAGCAAGGTGGCGCTGGTTCGGTCCAAACAGAATAAAAACAGAAACAGAAAAATATATAAACAAATCTTAACTAAACGTCTGCAGAAGAGTAATCTCGCGATGTTTACGATCCCAAAGTCTTCTGATGAGATTACCCACGTTCAAAGTCACGTTCTTTAGAATCTCAATAGTTTTATAAGCGTGGACAATGATAGTGCGCACTTAAGTGTTTTGTTGACGTCCTGAAAACCCCTTAAAAGACTGGCGCATGACAAATTGACTGGGCTGACACCCCCCCCCCCCCCATGGAAAACCCCCAAAACACACAACACATACATTGGCTCTAAACTCTTACCTTTTCCATTCCTGAATTCATTTTTCAGCGATCTGGATGTATTCATAAGAGGTGCCCTGGTTCTCGTCAACAATATTAACGCCATGATGCATCAATACCCGTTAATAACAGTTTACAATAAATCTGCCGGTTGGTTTTCTATCCAAGCTTGGCTTATCTTTCAAGAAAACCGAGCGATATTGAGGCATGTAACGTCCGCTAAGAAGGCGATCAAATCCGGTTGGGAAGAAGAGAAGATCTCGAGTTGAAAATGTAAAGAATCCTTGTGTGTTTTGAGCCGATCTGAAAGCGTGCAGCAGCTCCGTTCAGTGGAAATTTTCAGTCCATGTCATGATGCCCTTCCCTTTACCGATGACAGTGCCGCGCTCACGGTGACGTCAGTGTGTGCGTAAAGCGAACGGAAACCACAAGACGAAAACATCCGGTGTTCTTTCACAGTAAAAGCAAATGTTTCATGACGTGATTAGGCTTATTTTTATTGTTACGCTTGTAAATAACATTGACATTTTTTACATGTATTACATAAAAAGCCCTAATAAATATAAAAACACATCACTGTAGACTCCGTACTTATTATCCGGTAACTTTATTGTTTTCATGGTTGGATTTTGAGAGGTTTATTATAGCAATATCTTTATATTTTTACAACTAAATTTTAAGATGTACATTGCTACAATATTATACACAATATAGTTTCATGTTATTAAATACAAGGACAGAAACAGGATTAAAATACCAAGTTAAAAGTAAAAGGCTAAATGTAGAAGGTTCTTGTATGATGCAAAGTGGAATTGTCATGGGAGAAATGAAAGTGACATGTATATTTTTATGTTACATATAACTATGTCCATGTCATTTTTCCCAATACTAAATTACATTTTCTATACGCATTGATTCATGTCTTTTATTCTGAAGTTTTCCTGGAAGTGAGTTGTGTTTCAGTGTTTTTGACGCCCCCTAGCTTTCTCTGAGGGTACTGCAGGTTTATGCTGAACACCCACTGCACTTATGTGAAGGAGGTCAGACTCAGGACACGTGAAAACTAGGTCACGTGAAGAAACCGAGCCAGTGTAAGTGTTTAAGTCACGTTTAGTGTATCTACTGGTATGTCATAAAAAATAACTACATCCTGGAAAGGGCCGATGTCTATGTGTTTATAAATCAAAGGACACAATAGTGAATGTATTGTTAAACACTATTAGACATTTCCAATCCACAGTCAGCCCTTCTTTACCATATAATTCTTCATGTCTAAGTAATTAAGGTTAAAACGAGATCACCCTGAGCAACTGCAGTGGCTGCAGTCTTTAAAGAGGGAGCTATAGTCTCTATGTTCATGTCAAGACACTATTCACATACATATATGAAGCAGCTTACAGGGTATTTTATTAGGCCTATTCATTTTGGTTAATGTCCTTGTCTTTTTAATATAAGGCTTCTTTGTATGAGTAGTAGATGTAATGATAGAAATAACAGGAACATGTTATGAAGTCCTTATTTATATAAACTCTGACACTCCTTGATTTCAACTGATTTATTAGTAGTTGTAGGGCTACATGATAGTAATTATAATGAGTTACACTTACATAGCACCTTTCAAGATACCCAAAGCGCTTTATAATGGACTTAACTGAATTAAGTCCATTATTCATTCACTCCATACACTGGTGGTGGTGGTGAACTACTTGTGTAGCCACAGCTGCCGTGGGGCACACTGACAGAGACATGGCTGCCACTGCGCACCAATGACCTCTCTGACCACCACCAAACACCAATCACACATTCCTTCATTCATTGGCAATGTGGGTTAAGTGTCTTGCCACAGCGACAGTGTACACTCGGGCGGGGATTCGAACTGCTTACCCACTGCTCCACCGCTGCCCCAAATTATCATTAATTAATACAACACTTTTGTGCTTGTTAATTATGTACATTTAAAACATAGTCTAGTTAAACATACATTCACTAAAAAAATATAAACATGAAAATGGGATTGTTAACTCTTGTTCTCCCTCAAATTAAGATCTGAAAATAATCCAATATACAAACATGTATTTCAAGGACCAATGACTAGTTCTTAATAGTTATATACACGAATATCCCACTATTTATGTTACATGTTACAAAGTATTTTGCCTCGCTTTGCTAGGATGTTCACTTCCAGCTGCATTATTTCATAGCGCTACAGTGTTCAGGTTTATTAAAACTCTCAATAACTATTATATGTGCAGCTTTTAACAAAACGAACCACACAAAACATATAGAACATTGAATATTGCTGTGATATCAGTATAAAAGTCCACAGTAAAATCTCGTGCGTATTTGTGGGTCACTTCCTGCGGTTGTTTTTTTGAACGCCCCGGTTGGGTCCTCGCGCTACTGCGGACCAATCGGAAGTGAGTATTTTTCGCGCTGGTCGGACGCGCAGTTTGAGTTTCCTCCGAGCGTTTCTCTCTCCTTCAATGAATGGATGAATACTGTACTTTACCTCTTATAACAACAGCGCGGAGACTGAGCAGGTAACGACAAATATATTATACCTGACGTGTCTGCCAAACGCGACGAAATTAGTCATTTGTAAACATTTCTAGAGGAGATAGTTGTCGGACCGATCATCCGTTTTAGCCGGAAAGATGCTAACAGATGCTAACGTGAAATGTGTAGTTTGGCTTGGGTTCAATGGAACACTGGTTAGCATTGGTTAGCATAAGGGCTAGCATTTCTGAATCAGGCTGTCATGGCGCCTACAAATTAGATAAATGTGAAACCATAGCCGAACAGTTTTAATACAGAATTTGGTGTATTTCTCTGGGTCATTTATGACTGTATTTTCCACGTAGCGCTTGTTGTGCTAATCTATGGGCTGTATACTTTATCTATGTGCTTGGATAGCTAATGGCTGACTGAGGTATGTCAGAGATGCTGTAGTTTCTTACTGGAAAGAGGCTGCTTGATGATCCATGGCTGAGGTGTTGGGAGATTTGTCCATCGTAGCGAGAGTTTCATCTCGTTTTCTTTGGCTTAGCGTAGATTGTATAGTCATAGTCACAATTTCACTCATTTTTGTAAACGTAACTATTGAAATGACCCACTGCTGTTACATGTTTGAGTTACTGTAACAATAACCAATTTAAATGCGTTTTTGTAGAAGTGACTGTAACCGTATGCTGTAGATCCACAACATTCCTGGCTGCAAAATCATATCCTGAGACATGTATTATGTTTTCAACTGAATGATGTTTGCCCGTCGTACAAATATTAATCTTTTATAAGTACAGTACAGGATTATTATTTTACATATTTTAATACTATTTGGGTCCCTGGTAGAGCAGCATTAAGTCACCTATTTCCGCGGTTTTACCCTCGCTGGTGAAGTGCTGCTGATGCGGTGGGTACGAGGCACAGTTGGCTCACATTCATTTGGGCTTTGGCCGCATGCTCCTGCCTCCTGCTCCCGCTGCACAGGCTCACCACAGCGGCTAACAGCTAGCTCCAGAGCTCCAAGGGGAGTCAGAGTGTGGGATATACCCGCGGTAAGAGCTCTTTATCCAAGTTGCAGTAAGTAGCAGTGAATGATGCAGAGTGGTGCTGTTAGTTGTTCTAGTAGAAGCTACATATAAGCGTCTCTTGGAGAAAGGTATTATTTAGTTGGTTACAGAGTTTGGTTAAATCGTGAAGCTTGTCTTTAGAAATGAAGTGTGAGGCTAACTCATTCAGTAACAGGTGCAGTTTTCTCTGTCGCCTCTGAGCTGGGTGTTTATGCTCTGCTACTGAGGGCCATTTTGTGAATGGATAACGTTATTGTGTTTGACAGTGGTTTATATTATATGTTTATGTCATCAGCCTATGACTAATGTCTAAAAGTGTTATAAATAAATACAACGTAATTCAACTAGGGGATTTTGAAATATCAGAACTCATGTAAAAAATACCAACGTGACATGTTTATCGCTTCACAATGACGTCACCACAGAGTTGCGCCTCTTATCTTGTGTCTTATCTTATGTATGTGTATAAGCAATACATTTGTTAGTGTTTACAAAATTGTTGCTGAATTTTATACACAATATCAGCAGATGCATGATTCATTTAGCAAAAAAAAATCACAATAATGCCATAATCTTCAATCTGAAATAGATTTACACTATTAAAATAGTATTT
>JAVQKD010077806.1:0-12134 GCA_036025635.1 Philypnodon grandiceps
GGCCTGAGATTCACAATTATTGACTGTATTTATAATGTTTTTTTGTTTTTTGTTTTATAATTAGTTTATACTATGATACAATAATAATGTGCCTCACTACAAACTGCCAAGTGTTGTCACTAGATTAAGCCAACAAAACACGGTCAATAATGTCGAATTCGTCATGCCTTAAGGTTTATTTCTTCGTCTTCTTCGTTTTTCTCTGGTGCCATATCGTCTATAGAGGTTTCAGATGCCGACGACTAGCCTTGTTTTATCCACTGTAGGCGCGCTCTACTGTCAGGCTACTGTACAGCGACCTGTTGCGCGCCAGGCGCGCTCCCACATCATAACAAGTTATGATTCATAAAAATATTATGACTTCTAAAAAACACAATCTCCGATGTGCGTTTCCTCGCTAGACCTTTCGTCGTCGACACAAATTCCTTAGAATTATAACGATCACACTCACCATATCGGAGACGATGATCTTTGGCAGCATTATTTGTGACAAAGAGAGAAAAGGCAGACGAGGTGGTGATCTGTCTCTCAGCCGGGACACTGGCGCTGCATTTCCCGGTTCACTCCCTGGGATGCGCAGTCGGACAGCCGCATTTTTGGTTCAATTATTTATCTCCGTGTCCAATAGAGGTCTTAAAACACAACCGGGACAAAGGGCTTGCATCACTGGATGTTTTAGCTTAATAAGTAAGCAAGGCCGCATGTGCGTATGAGCTATGAGCAGCTATTCGCGTAAAGGGAGGGTTATGTTCCACCGCTCCCTCGTCTCTTTGTATTTGAGGGCCTGCTCCTGTTCGGCCCGTCTGTTTCCTCTGCGGTACCGTCTGTCTGTCTGTCTGTCTGTCTGTCTGTCTGTCTGTCTGGACTAGCTGTCTGTCTGCCTGTCTCTTATAATTAATGGCCCTCGCGCCAGACGGCCCTTTGGGACACAGTGGCTACGATGTTGGCTCTCAGTGTGCATCTCACATAGACAACCTCATACCTTCACAATCCTCAGTAGAACAGAGCTCAAGATGATTGAGTCATTTCATACATTTTTGTTTTTTTAAGGTTTATTGGGAAAATGATTTATTAACGTGTTTTTTTCCATAAAAATAGCATATTCCCAAAAAATGAAAGTCAAAGAAACACTGACAAACAGCAGCTGTAGTCATCAAGTTGGATGGAAACTTGAACATTTAGGATTGATAATATTCTTCATGAACATGAATTAATACAGTGGATGTTTTCCCAAAGTAGCCTCTGGGGGGCGCCGTCTTTGTTCTCAAGGAACTTTTTCAGGAGGGCTTCCCTGCATTTTGAACTGTGTCCACATTGTTTGTAAGAATTGGGTAATAGTTTACTGTGTACACTACTGTAAACGGTGAAGGTGTAGGCTGCCGTGTCCATTTTGACAACATTGCACTTACTGGTTTCTGTTTCTATTGCAATGGATTATTACTGCTACATATACTGCATCTTTATTATTTACCTCTAACATACTGAACTACAAGTTCTGGCATAAGGTCATGTGATCTTTCTGTGTCCAGTTAACATGACAGACGCCAGTACCAGGATGTAGTCAGAGCTATCCCACAGGATTAGCTCCATAAGCAGTCTCTGAACTAGCACTGCTCAGCAATGGCCACAGTGTCCCAGTCGTGCAACAGGTAACAAATGCTTAATTTTTTTTTTTTTTTTGCAGTTATTTTTAAGGAATGGATAGAACCCATGAACTAATACCATGTGGTTTGTAGGTTATTGTGAGGTAGCACAGCACACAGGGTGAAATAAGGGCAATGTGGTCAAGGATGATCTTCTGATCCCTCTGCTAATAACCTGGGTCTAAAGCATGTAAAGGCTGTGAGTTACAAGGACAGCCAGCATTCAAAGATTATTTAGTTTACCTCCAGAAGTATTGGGCAGCTACGTATACTGTATGTGTATAATGTATATTATTTACAAAATATTTTGTCTTGTAAATAATACACTTACTGTCCATTTTGTCTGCTGATTACAGTAACAATTGAATATTTATTGTGATCAAACCAAATCATATAGTCAACAATTTTGTCTTTTGTAGTTTCTTCTAGAGATCCCCCTTCTGCTGGCCCACTATTGCGTCAATGGAGGAAGAGCTGACCTGTTCTGTGTGCCGGGACCTCTTTAGCCAGTCCCAGCCTTTGCCGTGTGGCCACAGCTTCTGCCCCTCTTGTATCCGCGAAGCATGGAGTGACTGCAAACACTTCACCTGTCCCCAGTGTCAGGACGAGCCAGGCGAGGTGCTGTGTGACTGCTGCCCTCCCAAGGCAGAAGAGGGCAATGCACCGTTAGCTGTTAAAACCTGCCTGAGATGTGAAGTGTCTCTGTGTGCTGAGCACTTACAACCTCATCTGGTGAGGCCAGCGTTCAGCAACCACCTTTTAGTAGATCCACTGAGAGACCTCTCCCTGCGAAAATGCCCAACTCATGCCGAGGTATTCCGCTATTACTGCACAGATGAGAGGATGTATGTCTGTGGAGACTGTCTGCTGGATGGAGGCCACGCTGAGCACCAAGTCAAAGCCTTGAGGCAGGTTGAAGTGGATCTCAAGGTGATGAACACAATAAATATTGATCTCAAGATTTTTATTAAATGGTAATTCTTTGGTCACTAATATATGTCATATATTGTATGTCTGTCCTCACAGGGTATTCTCAACACACTGGTCCTAAAGGCAGAGGAAAAAATACAACTTGGTGAAAGAATTCTCAAAGAACATGAGAACACTGATAGCACTGTAAACGTGAGTGAGGAACTCTCTCGGTCATTGGGTTTAGGTCTGTATGCGTGTTTAAAGATACTTCATTCTTTGTTTCTTACAGGCATCACTGAAGGAGGATGAGGTCCAAGTGGAGCGTATGGGCACAGACCTTGAGGACCAAGTAAAAAAACTGGTCTTATCTCTTAGGGAGATGACAGAGAAGCAGAGACAGCAGATCACTGACCAAGTTCAAGAAGACTGCACCAAAGTAAAACACGACGTGAGCCAGACGCTGAGCATCCAGCAGTACCTGGCTGTGCTGCTGGCACAGACAGACCCCTACCTGCTAATTTGGGTAGGAGTCAGTGCTGATCACACAGTCTTATGTAAGCCAATTTATCTTCACAATATGGGGTGTAGGTTTGAGAAATAGACCATATACCCCTTTTGTGCAGCTTAACCACAGGTTGCCAATTGTTCCAGTGCTATTCATATTTAGTGCGTTTTCGGTTAATTAGATTTTTTTTTTAAAGGCAATGGTACAGTATTTCTAAACAAACAGCTTTTGTACTATGGCCATATGGTCAGACAAGGCCATAAAACAGATAGTATGACCTAGTATGTTTCAGTACTTTTACTCACTGTTTTTCTCACTCTTTTAGGCCTTTCAGTCAGATGACACAAAGTAAGTATCACTCTTATCTTTTTATATTTGTGTTGTTTATAGTGATCTTAGATGTGTAGTTTAATAGCCATTGGTTCTTCATTTAGGCTTTTAGCTGACCTGAACAACCCACCTTTCAATCCTGAACCTATCAGTTTGGACCGGAAGCCCATCCTGGAGGAAATAGAGAGCAAGTACAGAGAGTTCATCACAGCCACTCTGCGCTGCCTCAGTGAACTCAAGAGGGAGCTCTGTAAGTCCAGCAGCTTTTGGGTAAAATATTAGAACAAACAGTACAAGCAGAAATGAGCTAAAATTCTGATGTATTTCAGTGACCAGTCTATTAACATTGGACACAAACACAGCTCATCCACTTCTGAGTGTTACTGATGACCTCTGCTGTGTCTCACGAGTTATAACTCGGATGTCTTGTCCTCCTCATCCTGAGCGCTTTGACCACTGGCCTCAGGTCCTCACTGTGCAGACCTTCTCCTCTGGGACACACTACTGGGAGCTGGAGGCAGAGGGTTTCTGGGATATTGCCGTTTGCTACAAAAGTATCGGCAGGAAGGGCAAACAGGGCAATGCCTTTGGAAACAACAAGGTGTGTGGAACAACTATATCATGGGAATACTGTTTCACACATATTCATATTGTCAGGGAGTCTTTAAATCTGTCTAGGTCTATGTAATACCTTTAAGTCGTTGAATATTTACACATGAATTTTAATGAAGTTTTAATTTTTAGATATCTTGGAGCTTAACTCAGCAACATGACAGAAAACTGTCTGCCTGGCACAACCGTAAGAAGATCCGCCTCATGCACCAACTTACTGGTAACAGAGTGGCAATAGCTATGGACTACAGTGCAGGCACCATCACCTTCTCTGAGGTGGAAGCTTTCGGAAATCTCACCCACATACACACTTTCTCAACCACACTCACCGAGCCCGTATGTTTGGGCTTCGGACTGTACAAAGCTGACCTCAACAGCCGTATATCTATTGTCAAAGTTTGAATTGACTCAAAATAGGGACCCTGAACGTTGAAAAAGCTGTGCAGCTGCTCTTTTCTTGCTTTTGTTGAGAAACCTTATTAAACAAAGCTCCTGCAGTTTCTATTTTTGTAATCTATTCACAGATATTGTAGTGGGGGAACATATGTAGGGAACTCAATAATTTGTTGCAGGCAGATTGTAAGATTATTACTCTATTATACGCTATGATATAAAATAGATTAAGTTAAGTTAATTAAGTCACCAAAACTAAAAAGTCAAGGTTAAAAACAGGAGGGATATTTTTACTCATCTTCAGATCACACAAAAAATATTTTGCCGAGATATTAAAAAGTGAGTGGGCGGATGAAGCATAGAGTGAGAAAGAAGCAAACACAAAGGGGTGGCTGTGAGAGTTAGACACACACGGAGGTGAGAGAGTGAGACGGATCAGACATACGCTGCCTTTGTACTGATGTAGTACAGTGAGGCCAAAACAAGGACTTTTGACTGAAGGGAACATATTCACTACATCCTTATTCTGTCATAACAGGTAATTATGAATTTATTTATTACTTAAAACACTGAGCTATTGCGGCACTGAGAAAATAGCATACACAATTCAACAACATTTGTTCTCGGGTATTATGGTGAAATGCACAATCCTTTTTCTGTATATATATATATATTAAATAGACTTGTGCGCATTTGTATGTTTATTTATTGGTTAGTTGCGCATCCTGTTGCACATTTTATTTTGTGTAATTTCTATAGATTTTTGGCATATGTTTAGGTTTGGCTCATTTGTAAGAAATATAAAAAGATGTGTATGAGAGAATTCATGCCCATCAGGTTTGGGAGGGGTGAGGGGTATGTGTATAAAAAGCAGATGGTCACTCAGTGGAGTTGTCCCCAAATCTCTGTCTATTCTGACACCCTCCTGGGCCCTGCATCCTTCCCTTGACAGCCATCCAGATCCTTACCTCATCTATTTTTCCCCAGCTTCTCACCCATCTATGTAGTTATGCTCTTTCAGCTGATCCTCCTCCTCTTACATTTTTGTCCCCAGCTACATCTCTTCAGCCGTCTTGTCAGCTCTTGTCAGGGGTATTTTTTTTATGAAGAAGAAATGAAAGTTTGAAGAGGCCTTTGCTTGTCATTGTCATTCTGACCCGTCTGACACAGCAGCAACTAGTTTAAGTGTGAAGATCTGGGATTTTTGGTTAACAAACAAGTCGACATTGGAGCAAACAAGGCTTGTTTGGTAACTAGTCCATGGTCTAAATATTTTATAGACCTGTTTTGGTACTAGTTACCCCTATATACAGTACTTTACAATTGTTTTTATTGTAGTTTGACTTTTCTTTTTCTTTAACCAAGTTTTGAACAAGTTTTCAACAATAGCATGTTTTTTACTTATCATTGTCCAGTGTAGCACCTAAATTTAACATGTATTCCAGGTTAGTCCCCTTTGACTTTTCTATATTGCTGTTTGTGATTCTGCTTTGGGAGCCTTTGGGGTCAAGGGGTCAGAATGACACTGAGCCCATCATTCTCGAAGGAAAATGTTTAGTTGTTTGTGACTCCACTCCCTCGTCCGAGCCGGCGGGAAATGCCCTGGGAATGTCTGTGCGCTCTGGCTCCGGACGAGTAGCCTTCTCTGCCAGCCGCCAAACAAATCACGAACCCACGGACATGAGCAACCGCACCATGATCATCTACTTTGACAACGTGAGTATCTGTGCACAATTGTTTTTTAACTGTTTATGTTCTATAGGTTTAAAATATAATATAACCACAGTTACACTTGTTATGTATCTAACCTCTAGTTGTTAAATCAGATTTTGGTGAATGTAGGTAATCACTTTGATCAAGAAAGCAGCATCTTCCTGGCTCCAAGAAGAGGAGTCTACAGCTTCAACTTCCATGTTGTAAAGGCATACAATAGACAAACTATACAGGTCAGATGACACATCATAAAATTACCACTTAAATTAGACAATTTCTAAACATGTGTATTGTTTGATTATTTATTTATAATTTAGGTCAGCCTGATGGTGAATGGCTGGCCCATGATTTCTGCTTTTGCTGGGGATCAAGATGTAACTAGGGAAGCTGCCACCAATGCAGGCCTGGTCATCATGGAAAAGGGGGATAAAGCCTACCTCAGATTGGAAAGAGGCAACCTTATGGGAGGATGGAAATATTCCACTTTCTCAGGCTTCATGGTGTTTCCCTTGTGAGAACGAGCAGGAGAAGGAGGAGGTGAATGAGTCCATAGGAATGAACATCTCTCTATACAGTGCATGAACAAATGTGTTTTATGCAAGAACGCACCAATGACTGTGCAAATCATTATACATAGTTGATATGATTGTATAAGAGATCAGTTACGTGTTGCTAAAATATAATGTAACAATGTGCAATGTGGGCTTCTGTGTTACAACTCCTGTATGTGAGAGTCGTACATCCTTCGTTTCTTTAATCCACCGTGTTTGAACCACTGCTGTTCGCCACATGGCCTCCTGTTTATCTAAAGACCTTGCCAAGTTTGCTCTTTATTCTCTTGTGTTGGGTGACTGTACCTTCTCTATATCCCATGCCAGAATGTGTCTAATCTGCAACAAATGTCTATTTATAAAGAGATTTCTAATAAGTATTAAGAATTAAATCAAAATTTTATTGTCAAAAATCCTTCTTGGGTCTTGCAATATAAATGCTACACAGAAGCATCATGGAAACACTGATATATTGTACTTCTCCTTATCTGCCTTTTAGGCAGAAAATAACCAATAGAGTAATTACAAAGCTATATGACAATCTAACCTGCTCATAAGGCAAATTAGACTGTCATCAAGTATTTTGTCTCCCTCATGATGCTCTACTGAGTGCCATGGCAGATGTTTGTAAATATAGCTCTCACCAGCAGAGTTGGCGTTGGCGTGTACCAGGCAGACCGGCATGAGGCAGCGTGTAAGTGGTGGATAGCGGATACTCCACGCAGAGCAGCGGACAGATGGAGGCTTTGGTGAACAGGCAGGCGGATCGCTGCAGGAAGGCCATGGATAAAGTGTCACTTACATTTCCCTGCTACATAGAAACAGTTATCTCATTCCCTGTGTCTATTCTTAGATCAAGATTTTAATCCTGAACACATTTATTTATCACCCAAATGCCCAAATATCCAAAGAGATTCCAATTTAAGTTATTGGTGAAGAGTACTGCATATCTGGTCGAGACCTTTTTGCACTGTCCAATTGATGGCCACTAGAGGACACTAAAAGCACATGCACAACCAGCCACAAGCCATCATATCGCTTGGAAAGGTTTAATTATTGGTACATTTAATTAAGGGAACGCTCTCAAAAATGCCATTATCGGCGACTATTTTTCTGAATGTAAAATTTAAGTAATAAAAACACGACAGAGATTCATGTATTGACAGTCAGTAAAATCTTGAGTTATTGCTTGTGTAATAAAATTATGAAAAATATCGCTGGGTCTTTCAGAAGACCATCACGTTTGTTTACAAAGTGGCCTTTATGCCGCATTAGAATTATTAGGTATTTTTACGTCACCTTTTAAAGGCTATCGTTTTATTTAATGGGTATCTTTGCCTGTAATCGAGCTAAATGGAAGATCACTCAGTCAAATGAGCCAAGCTAGGCCGCATTTATTGCTTTCTCAACCTAACAAGGCGCTGGTCCCACCCCGAAGACGCCGTAAATTTTAAGGACAGTTATATTAACCAATGAGATTTCAGTATGTTGCCGGCAAGCAGCAAAACTCACCAATCACTGATCGGGAAGCTCAAAAGGACACGCCCTCTATGCTTTCTCTGGCAAAATGTTAGTTCCTGCTCTCCTCTGGCCGTTTCCTGTAATCGTACAGTGTTGTGAGACGGAGAAAGCCATGTGTGTCGATGCAAAGGTAAATTTAGCACCCCGAAATATTACTGTGAGGGTTAAGGCAGTAGATGTGATTGTTATTTTCAGGTATTTGTACCAAAAAACAGACGCAGGTCATCCGAAAGAGTATTGCGGCCTAACCCTAGTCTGAACGTAGACGGCAGTGGTTATTGTGGCACGCTGCTTTGGTTTGGTCCGGTTTGTTGATGAGGTTGAAGGAGTCCCGTAGACTCAATGGTCGATGGGAAATGACAGTGAAGCAAACTAATAAGTCTTAATTTACAAATATTGCTGTTTATGAGCCACGAAACGTTAATTTTGGTTCATAAGCTATTGTAATAGACACATCTTGGTGGCGGTACAAGCTAATGCTAACGCACGGGTTTGGGATAAAGACTGCAATACGAAGAGAGCACAGCATCCCAGCTCACAGCATCAGTATCCTCCTCACTGACTTCACTACGAACTCTTCTCATTCACTGACTTTTGTAACATGGTTATTGCGCTCAGACAGACTTGAGCTTGATTGTGTCTGTAATCACTTGATGTTTTCTGACCATTATTGGTGAGACTTCAATCAATCATTACAGTTAACAATAATCAAAAGTACAACAACAATTGGTAAAGTCTTTTTAATGTACAATATATTTACTGCAACTAACAGGTCACACATGTAACAGCATTGTAGACATGTATTTTGTGTCAAAAAAGTTGGTAGATCATGATTAAAAGTTGATTATAATGAGATAATGCTATTTAATGTTGATTTTGTATCTATATTAAGCAAATGTGTTAATTTAAAAGTGTTGTTTAGTATAATTTTTAAGCCTTATTGAATTGTATTTATCAAATTTACCATACTTTCCCCCTCTTTTTCTAGTTTCCTTAATCAGCACAAAGAACTGAACAACCACTTCTTAGCTTCCATCTGAGAGTGTCTTTAACGTTGTGCCCATCTCCTTTTGTGGAGGGGGCAAGATGGCTGACCCCATAATGGACCTCTTTGAGGATACACCCCTGTTTAACCTGGACGCTATGCCAGATGACTCCTTTGCTCAGGGGTCCTCGGATCCAGTGGAGGAAGCCCTAAAGTTAGCGCTGGGGCATGTTGATCCACCGACTGACCCTGAGACCACACCAGAGCTCACAGTCCACACTGGTCTTACTCTTCCTGCAGCTCCTGTTATAGCGGACCCTGCTCCCATTCATATCCCCATTCCGCAGCCTCTCCAGGTAGCAACTGCTCAGACTGTTTCCTTAGCGCCAGCTCCTGCGGTAGTCTCAGCTACGGTGGAAACTGTTCCTCAGATGCAAGCCCAGACCACTGTTCCAATTGGAAGCAACTCTAGTGGGGCCTCCGGTAGCACTGTCCTGCTGAGCTCACCTCTGACTGTTTCCAATGCCCCGACCGTCACCACTGCCACCTCACAGCAGCTCACTCAGATAACTCACCAGCTCACTCCCCAGCAGCTCGCTGCCATCACACAACAGGCTGGCGGTAAAATAGTCATCCTCAAAGGTCCCCAGGGTCAAGCTCAGGTGCTGCAGACTGTGTCAGGAGCCACTGGACAAGTCAGTGGAAAGGTCATCCGAGTGTTGTCTGGTACGCCTCTCAAATCTGGCATGTCTATTTTGCAGAGTGGAGGGGTCCTGAATCAAGCTAACACAGGACAAACTCAAATTAAAGTGGGTACTGCTGGGGTCCAGAGATTACTGCAATCTCCCAATGGGCCAGTCAAACAGGTGCTGCTAACATCCATGCCTCAGCAGGTGCAGCAGACACAAGGCCAGTCAGTTCAGGTGCAGATTCCTGCGGCTGCTCAGATGACTCAAGCCCAGCCCCAAACACAAGTCCAGGTCCAACCACAGACCCAGACTCAAGTCCAGGTCCAGACTGCACAGATCCAGGTTCAGCCTCAGGTTCCAACTCAAGTGCAGCTCCAGCCAGCCATGCAGCCCCAGACACCGGTAAGTAGTACTTTTAGATTTGCTCTGGGATCTGTCTGTGGTCCTGGCTAATTGTAATTATGATTTTAGGGAAGTGAAGCAAAACGAATCACTCTAGTTCTACAGCAGCCATCTCAACCCACAACGACTGCTCCAGCTCAAACTGTGGCCCAGCAGCAGCCAGTGACACAAGTTCAGGTCACTCAAGGGACACAACAACAGCAGCCCCAGACTCCAACTAGACTAGTGCTGAGTCAGCTCCCTGGAGGAAAACTGGTGCTACAAGGGAGCCAGCTAGCTGCCTTAACCCAAGCTCGGGCAGCCGGGCAAGCAGGAGGACAACCAAAAGTCCTTACAATCCAGCTGCAGGTGCAGCAGCAGCCCAACCAGCAAGGAGGAGTCAAGGTGACAGAAAGCTGTGCTGTTAAATCACCACTCATACATACATGTTAGAAATACAAATACATTATTTATTTACCATTCCTTCTTGTTCTTAATAGTATCAACTGGTTTCTGGAGCTGGCAATACTGGTAGCCCACAAGTTTTACAGATTTCCCAGAGCCAAGGAGGACAGAGAGTTGCTGTGCCACTTAAAATGCTGTTACAGCCACAGGTAGAACCCTTAATTATACTATGTTTAGGAAGCCTCTTTCTTTCATTTAATGTACAATTTAACAAATGCATATATTACAAAATCCCTTAGACGAGCTCAGCATCCTCGGTGGGTGGCGCAGTTTCTGTTGTGAAGGTCATCAATTCATCAGCTGCAGGTACCTCTGCTACAACCACCTCTCCATCCCAGGCCATTCGCATCACTAAGGCAGGTGGTGAGACTACCTCTGTGCGCCGCGTCGAAATCCTGTGCAAACAAGAAAAGGCCAATCGCATTGTGGCTGAGGCCATAGCTCGGGCAAAAGCACGTGGTGAAAAGAACCTCCCTAGAGTCCTAAACCAGGATGAACTTCCATCAACACAAACATCTCCAGAAATAGCTGGCACAGTGACTGTTGTCTCCACCCCCAAGAAGAAGACCAGTGGAGGAGGGAGCAAGAAGAAGACTCCTGTAGCCACTGGGACAACACCCAAAACAGGAGCCATGACTGATAAAAAGGGCAAAGCGAAGACACCAGGAGGAACTATTACAGTGGTTGGGGGCACAGTGATTACCACTCCAGGGAACAAGAGCAAGAGCAAGACAAAGCCAAAGTAAGTGAAACAGTGTGGTTAAAGAGTGAACTGAATTAGCGTTATATTATATACCACTAGGTATATGCTCACATTTCTATCGTCTAACTTTTTCAGCACCATTACTCTGGTGGGAGCAAAGAAAAGGAAGCGGAATGCATCCTCAGACCACTCGGATGGAGAAATGAGTCCAGCCTCACCTGCAATGCTTGACGAAGACCTGATCATGGTACAACTTTACCCACTTTAAACCATTAGTTTAGAAATGTTACTTTAAGGCAAATATAGCTATATTTTGATATTACTTAACGGTGAAGTAACAATGGTTTATTTTGCCTAGAAGAGGCGCTCCAATCGTGTGGTGAAAAGGAAGAAGTACACTGAAGACCTGGACATCAAGATAACAGATGATGAAGACGAGCAGGAAGAGGTGGATGTGACCACAACTGCAGCCGCTGTAGCCTCCATCAGTGGTGTGGCACCACCAGTTCATGTCGCCCACGAAATGGAATTGGATGGTGATGGATTGCCCAGCATGCAGTTCTTTGTGGTGGGTTTTTCTAATGAAGAGGAACACAAACCATAAATATGTCACTATAAACTGTAATTGTGTATTGTTTATTTATTTTCCAGGAAAATCCCAGTGAGGAAGATGCTGCAATTGTAGACAAAATTCTGTCTTTGAGGTTAGCTAAAAAAGAGGTATGTTAATG
>JAVQKD010078832.1:0-16015 GCA_036025635.1 Philypnodon grandiceps
GAATATTCATCTTAGGTGTAGTCTGCTGCTTGTCAACTTTATGGGCCCTTGTTCAAACTATCTCCTGTGGGAATAATTACCCTACATCCAAGCACATATCTCACATTATAAAGTCTGAAACTCTATATTCTTTATATTTAATCGTTAATGTTTTAAGCCCACGTCGTTAAAGGTGATATCTCAGGTCAAAGCAAGCAGCTGTTCCCGTCACACGCGCTCTTGAGTAAAGCCTGAGACGCGTTGAAAGAGAAAGAGAATCCACGGCAGGCCACTGGTTTCTTTGCAGGACTGGTGACCTGTGGCCTAAATGACAGCGCCTTTTTCAATGAGCGCACATAATGACGCGCCGACATTTTTTCTCAGTTAGCTTAATACTTCGATACTTGAACTTGGGAAATACCTTCACATAACATCATATTTTAACACCAGGCTAAGCTCTGTAGACACAGCACCAAGCATGTCTGTCTGATGTCTCCAATAAAACTGTCTTTCTCTGGCGCCGACGAAGAAGCGACAGAGCTGCTGTTCTCAGTCAGCTGAGCGCCTTGGAGGCCTATACATTAGTCTAGGCCTATATTGTGTGTGCCACAGCCTATAGATGTATTCCTTACAAACAGTTCAGTGGTTTGTAAACCATCTCAGTGAACTAAAGTCCAACAGAGAGGCACGAGACTAGGCACAAGACTTGAACTGAAGTGGACGAGCGCCAGTGCAGCGCCTGACACAGAACAAAGAAAGCCGCGTGCACACACGTTCATTCACCTGCCGCAGGTGAAACGACTGCGTGTGATTCACTAAATGAGTCTTGAAGTGTTTTAGGTTAAAGAAAGTGAGGCAATTAAGGTTTCAGAAATCGGACCAATGTCTTGACCTGAACCTTCATGGATCTCTGGACGTGCATTAGTGCGGTCCGAAAGTGAGACGGATATGGGCGATAGGCCCAACCTGGGTAAATGCTTAGTCTCATTTTAGGGGCAGAGTCGATGTTATCTCTTTCACACGTGGGCCAAGTGTATAGCTGCATCTTTTGTCCTTCGTCGTCACATAAAGCTCGGCTCTTCGTCTCGTCGTTGTGCTTTGAAACGCACCCAGTAATTCTCGCTCAAAAAGAAACACAGCCTTTGTGGCAGGACTCGAGAACAGAAGCGCTTCTTGCCCGGATACAAGCCAACCAATAGAGTCTGGCGCGGCCGCGTGCTGCAGTGCAGCGCACGCGAACCAATAGAAACCAACGCGCGAGCAGCGCCCATCTTCCTCTCTCTGCTCGTGCTCGTGGTTCACACGCACGTGAAAAGCATTCGCAGAAACGAAAACCATCAATTGATTTCTATTGAGGTCTTTTTAAAAGCTCTGCGCGCGCAACATCCATTAAACACGTGTCCGTCCAGTTTTCCAAAAACACAGTGTCTCACTGGTGCAGGTGAAAGGTGGACATTTTGTGTTCTATAGAAGTGTGTCTGTCTCGGCTGCTCCCCTCAGTGCGAGGTCAGTGCGCTCGAGGACACAGTCGTTAAACCATTGTTTGTGTCAAAGCTAAGGTCATTATATATGATCGACATCCAAAAATGTTTCACAATTAATTAGCCCATTACGTGACGCGTCTGCGTGAACCCACACACCGCGTGCGCAATTAGACCACCAGACCGGACCAGTAGATTTAGAGCACAAAACTTGTTTGGATTCAACACATTTGTATTTTCTTCATGTTTTCCAATCTCTATAGAAAAGGTTTTATACGAGTGTTTTATTGTTATCTGTGAAACCTTGAGTGGTCAGTGTTTTTACATGTACGGCCAAACTATGCGCATTACGCACTACAGAATAAACAATTCTCAAAAAACTAAAATCAAATGCAGTTATTCGGTCCCATATCGGCTTCCCAGAGGCCTGGGCTGCACATTTCTAAACAGAGCTTGATAATGATATTTAATATATATTCATAAACTGTTCGATGTAGGCCTATTTATTTAGAAATTAATAAAGGCTTGTTTTAGGGAGAAACAAACGGCACAAAGTGAATCCCAACGCGCGCGCGCGCTGAGCTGTTTGTGTCTCTCACGTTCTCAGTTTATTTACTGTATTCTTACGTTCTTTTCAGTGGCCTATATGGTTTGTTGTATTGACGCGTGCGGGCCTTTTGCAGATGTGAGTCTGTGGTTGAAGCGATCAGAGGGGTCTCTGTCCTTTTCGTCAAACCTGAGAGCTGGGCCTAAACCCACAGTTAGATACAGGGGTTTGAGGTTCCTAATCTTATCAATATTACAATTATATCTTTCTCTATTTTCTTTAACGGTACAAGAACAATTTGACTGTATTTTTACATTCTAAAACACATTTTAATTGACCTTGCATATTTATCCTACTCACAACAAAACTGAAGAAATGTTATTACCTTGATGATTATACGATACCATATACTATAGCGCACCAGGCACAAGCTCCAGCATGTGTCCTAACAGATTAACCTTTGATTACAATTCAGATTCAATTGGTAATTGTATTTAGGTCTTGCAAATACAAACGAAAATGTGTGCGTAAATTACGCACGAAGAAGGTGTATGAAATATTACATTTTGCCACGTTATGAACACTTACGGGCTTATTTTGTGACGCAAATGTCTTGGGCAAATTAGTTTTTCACCATCTTGGTTTTGCGAATAGTCAATAAATATAAAATGCTTTGGGTTAGCTCGTTTCATATTTCTAAATTGTGTAGGAGAGCGGAGAAAAGCTGATAAATTATTAAATTCAGAAATGTGTTGACGGGTGACAGATCTGAGCGTCTGTCCTATCTCAACCGTTAGACACGTTTAACCGCAAAAGATAAGAAGTCTAACAAAAACATTCGCTTAAATCTTGCACTAAATAAAGTTATGTATCCTGTTTTATAAGCAGCCTATAAGCAATGACCGGACAAACGTGTAGAACACGTGTCCGTTTGGTTTAGTGTTATGTGATTGTTGAAAATAACTATGTACTAATCTGTTTGTTGGGCCACATTTACAACTTAAACCAAGACGTTTGTTCTTTGCGCTTCTTCGCTTTCACAAATCCACGTTTATTGTGAAACTGGATACCCTCTTCTCTGTGCCACAATCGCGCGCCTCGTAGTAATTTTATTTTGAAACATGATGTAATTCCATTTTAAAATGTGTTAAATGGCTGATTGACCGCGGAGAGACCCGCCACCATTTCCTCTGAAAGTATTTACCCGGGCACCGGCTCCTCCCAACACTTAGCAACCCTGAGCACGTAGCAACGCCCGGGCCAATGAGCGCTCTGCTCGAGGTTCGTTACCCTGGCAACGACGTAATAACTGCGCTGACGTCTCTCCGTCCGTGAGTATTATGGTCTGTCGAGAATTCAGAGTGGCTGGGACTGACTGGAGGAGAAAAATATCCGCTCGCTGAGGTTAGCGCACAGCCAGCTAGCGGTGGATCGGTGGCACTGTGGTAAACATGGAGCTGTCTGCCGTCGGGGAACGAGTCTTCGCAGCCGAGTCTATCATAAAACGGAGGATCAGGAAGGTACGCGTATCGAGGTTGGGGTATTTCGTCCACTGATACCACGCACCGAAGTGTACAATTGTTCTGCCAGCTGCTAACTAACCATGTCGTCTGTTTCTTTCTGATGGCACGCAGGGTCGGATTGAATATCTGGTGAAATGGAAGGGCTGGTCGCCGAAGTAAGTCGTGCTACAGTGAGTCTTGTGTATGTAGGATGTATTTAAGCTGTATTTGGGTGCTGTTGCGGCTGTGGTTGTCTGTGGCTAACGCGATTAAAATGTGGAGTTGCGCATTGGATATTTTAGCTTCCAGGCTAACACCACGGTCATTCGCACAGCACAGCGACCGCTTCCTCAGAATAACTTCATGTTTTATTTGACAGATACAGCACTTGGGAGCCCGAGGAGAATATTCTGGATTCTCGGCTGTTGGCCGCCTTTGAGCAGAGGTAAGCTGTCTCCATCGGCCTTTACGCGCACAGGCAGTCAATGTGTCTCATAAATATACGCTGTGCCTTGTGCACTTTGCTCCGTGACACTCGAACCTGCTGCTGACTGTCCTTATTGTGTTCACAGGGAGCGTGAGAGGGAGCTGTACGGACCCAAAAAGAGAGGACCCAAACCCAAGACATTTCTCCTCAAGGTTAATTAACTCATTGTTTGTTATCTTTAAAGGGGAGTGCGTCAGAGGCGCGTGAAATGTAGAGCGCGTGGTCCTGTTACAATAATCCAGCCATTTTTCCTAATTACCCATTACCTTTAACTATGTTAATGTGGCCAGCAGCGCACCCTTAAAGCGCTGTATTAGGTCTGTTTCATTTAATGCCTGTGTTTAAATGCCTGTCACTCGCGTAACCGGATTTTTGTAATGAGCTCCATTTTTAATCGTAAATAATTGCCTTGTTTGGCAACGAAATTAAAAGTGTAACAAAAAATACAAAATAAATAAATAAAAAGATTGCTTAAAAATCTGTTTGGAAATGGTCCATTTAGCCATGGACTTTTTCCATTTAAACAGAGCAGATCATGAAAAGTGCCTAATGGCCCAAAGTGTAAAGGTACTTAAGGTAGGGGCATTTGTTTAAAAATTGATTGTGTGACCTGACACTGTTTTTCTATTCACCTCCTTCACCTCCTTCTTTCACATCTATTTCACACAATCAGTGCATTACAATTAGGTTCAGGTAATTATTTTACAAGCTGGCCTTTAAAAAAACACTACAAAAGAATTAATGAATGATAAACATTGAGTAAATAGTTCCTCAAGGTTCTGACTCCTCAAAGTTCTGACTCAATTAGAACTAAAGACTCAAATAGAACTAAAGCTCAGACACTTTTTCAATATATATTTTTTATGTAAATGTTGTGTCCTTTATGTCCACAGGCCCAGACCAAAGTCAAAGCTAAGTCGTATGAGTTCAGGAGCGAGTCTGTCCGAGGCTTTTCTTACCCCTCTCCAGAACCTGTGGTCACTCCCAGGGCCAGAGAGGGCCTTCGAGCTGTGGTCCCAAACATCTTTCCTCCTAGTGCTGTCAACCGAGGAGAGAGCTTCCTTGTCCAAGAACTGGCACTGCAGCAGCAAACACACTTAGACATAAATGTCCCAAAAAAGCGAGGGCCAAAGCCTAAACCACACTTTCAGGACAATAGTTCTGTGGGTCCTGAGTCTCACAAGAGGAAGGCTGAGGAGGACATACAACATGAGACTCACAAACTGCCCAAACTTCAGAGCACAGAAGACATGAGATTAGTCAAAGTGGGACATCGACACACAGAGAACCACAGCCACAATCATCATCACCATCATCACCATCATTCACACGGCCATGACCCCCATAAGCAGCTCTACACCCAACTGTACTCTCACAGGACAGACACAGACTTACATCAGACAAAAGACTACTTGCCTGCCTCCTTTAAGCCCCAGTCCAGGACAGGGAGTACGGGACGTCCCACCAAGCTGCCGCAGATGGAGAAGCCGTACTTCCTGGACAGTCCATCTCCAAATCTGTTTGAGGCTGACTCTGATGAAGGGACGTGGAGACCGTCTCTTCGTAACCTGGAGAATGTTCTGGTGACAGACGTGACGTCAAACTGTCTCACAGTCACCATCAGAGAGAGCAGCACGTCCAAAGGGTTCTTCAGCGACAAGAGATGATCCAGTCTGTGCTTTTCAGTGTGATGTATCAAACACATATGTGCATATGTATCAAATATAAAAGTGTATTTAATGTATTGACCAAATTAAGTTTATTTCATATTGTGCATTGGTGACATAAATGTGTTCCTCTGCATCTGTAAAGATGTATTCTACAAATGAGGATGTATTTATATCTTCCAGCCTTTGAGCAAACGCTCTGATTTGAACTAATTGACTGACTCTACCCTCTTTGTTTTCTTAGGGCTGTATTTAAAACGCATAAGCACTTTGAGAAAAGACATATTAGAATTGGTTTGTGTTGACCCAGTTAATCACAGCACCTGCTCCCGCTGAGTAAACTTTTTCTAAATAAACCAGAATCAAAATCCGTTTTAGGGACAACGTCCCCTATTGTTACCAATATTTTTATTACCGTATATTGCATTTTCTTAGAAATTCCTTGTAAAACTCCGTAGTAACACGAACTTTTAATGTTTCAAAAGGCTTTTTAATAAATCAACTGACATCTGTTTCTGTCACATTTGTGTTCATTATCTTCCCTAACATCCCGTCGTGTTTGGAGAAGGCGCAAGCGAAGGCCTTTTCATTTTAGACAGAGTTTATGCTTAAATGCAAAAAATTCAGTTGGAAATCTTAAACCCGGTGTTAGTTTTAGGCCCGTGTTCAAATGTCTAACCCCCAGGCCTGCACAGGCCTCGGCTTGTGTTACATATAGCTTTAATTTTTAGACATTTATAAACGGAACATGGCCTGGTCTAGTTCCCTTTATACACCCATATGTCCGAGTCAGATAGCTGTAGAGGCCCGCACCGCGTCTAAAAATGTACAAATATTTACTGAACTATTTTTTAATCGCACCTTCAAATATGCAGTCCATTTTAATTATAGCGCGCGCCACGGAAACCTACAATGGCGCGTGACGCTCATTATAATTACTGCCTACCAATAATTTGCAGTCGGCTAATAGTGGAATCATGTAAATTAGTAGAACAGTCTAAACGAATGGTCTAAGTTTATTTATGAGTTATGACCTGCGCAATTATGCAAGAATGTTATAAGTGCATTATTTCGTAATGCGTACAGTAGACTACCCCTGCCTGTTGTTTTAATTGTGGACCGATGCCTTGTGTCTCAGTGAGGGTTCATTTAGTGACTCACGTTAAAATTACAAGACACTCTACTTTTACATTATTGCTGCTTTAGTAAAATGTCTCCATAGGCTACTTCGGCAAACCTGCCAAGGATACGGCGTAATCAATCACAACCAAATTGTTCAACAAAAAATAGACAGTTTATGTCCTTCATGTTGCTTGTACATTTTATTTGTTAAGAGAAACTTAATGAACTATTTTTACAGAAGGATTATACATGCATATAAGATCCTTTATTGTAATCAAAGCAAAGTTATCTTCATATTTTTGGTCTCTAGCTCTGGCCACTGCTCCTTTTCTGTGGAAGAAGAGCAAAAAGCAAGTTAGTAAAACTGTCCAACCATGACAGGAGGACCTCTATTTGTCATGAAAGTCATTGACATTTACCAGATTTTTCACTGACCTTATCCATCCTCATATGGGCCTCCTCAGACAGGGTAGCCGTAGTTGCGGTCACAGCGGGGGTAGCAGTGAGGGTTGAGCCAGTGCTCCAGGTTGGTCTCTTGGGCCCTCTGATCCAGGGTCTGCATGTGAAGCAGATGCTCCTAAAACACATCAAAACACAAATCAACGTACTGCAATTTTTCTCCCACAGTAAAGACAAGGCCCTTAATTACTATGTGCACAATGTATCTCACAAGTTCTTTGTCATTTGTTAACGCTCTTGAACATTCTCATTCATCTGGACTGTTAGTTTTGTTGTTTTTTGGATGTAGCTAGTAATGTTTAGTTTGATCAGTAGATTCATTTTGAATCATTGAACAGAACCAGTTGAGTAAAATGTATTATAACCCTTGAATGATTATGAATTGTTTATGAATGTATAATAAGAATAGGTTTATAAATGTATAAATAATATTATTATATAGGCTTATTAGATAGTCTTTGGCCTGAGTAAACCTTACCCTCATTGGCTCATCAGGATGACCAGGTTTCTGCCGCTTTGTGCGAAGCAGCTGCTTTGCAAAGCTCTCCTTGATGATTGGGTTAGCCTCTGGGGCAGATAAGAATTACACTGTTGTGAGGTATAAGGGTACATTTCAGAGCACACATCCACATAGACCTGTTCAACTGCACATAACACAACAGACCTGCTTCAGTTTGTTTGGTAAATATCTTGCTCAGTTTTTGCACCTCAGTCAGTTTCCTCTGTTCACTTCCTGAGTCTGCTCTTTAACCCCTGACTCAGTTATGTTGTTTCTGCTGCAAACATAAACTTAACAAAAAAATCTACTAACACCCTGGCACTGGACAATGATCCAAAAACGAAGAACCAGAAATGGCTGACAGAGACAAAGTGCAAAGCATTTTTAAAAGGTTGTATGAAAAATGACAGCTATAGGTAGAACAATCTGTTCAAAATGTAAAATAAATATATTCCCAATAAATATTCCCCAATTCCACACAGCACCGTAGTTCCATTTACCAATTTCTTGTTTGTCAGCCAGACTTAAACTGTAAAAGTAACAGCTGGTTGGGTATTGGCTAATCTAAAAACACTGCTCGTATTGAGGCCTATGTTGAGTTCCATGAATAACCCTCTCACCGCTGTCTGCGGCTGCACTCATCTGTTTGACCAGTCCATGTGCAGCACAGTCTCTGGGGACCTGCCCTCCTCCTCCGTCCTGACCCACACACACACACACACAAACACTTTCTCTCCCCTCTCTCTCAGAGCTTGACAAGTTGGGTTTTTTGGAGGAAAAGTAACAAAGTGTCCATTCATGGTCTGGTTCCCTGGGGAGTACGGCCCCTGTGCAACACGTGACCCCAGCTGGCAAAAGACACAGGCTTCATCTTTGCAGAAATGCTAAATCTGTCAATACTAGCAAGAGCTACCACTATTTTGTGTTGTATTTGTTTATGTGAGAAAATGAATCATACATTACATTTACATAGTGAACTATTGCAAAATAAATGCCTTTTTATAACGCTCAAAGGGTGGAGTGTAGACGTGTGTACTCCTACCTACCCCCAAACCAAGCAATGTGGGAAAATGTTCACATTGTAAAAGAGGATACTGGTGGAATAGTATGTTTGATGCTTTGAGCAGTTCTTGTCTATTCAATTTTTTTGTAAAAAGACAATATATATATATATATATATATATATATAGAAGGAATCTTTCAACTGATTTTTGCAACAAATTTAACCTATAGACTAGTATGCCCATGAAAATAGAGGCAACAATTATTACAATTCTATGTTCCTACTAGTTCATCTTGTAGCTTGCTGTACTTAATTTTCTAGTTCTAACACTTTATACTTTATATTATTATTCTCAGATTAATTCCTACCTGTGTAGATGGCCAGCAAGACCATGCACAGCAGAAACACAGCCAGCTTCGTCATCTTCTCCTCTTGGATGTTTACTGCCTCTGTGAGTCCTGACTGGTCTGAAGTCCTAACACAGTCCAGAGGTGGTGCAGGGGTCTCCTCCTCCTCCTGCCCCCTGGACCCCAACCGCAGAGCAATACCTGTCAATGTCAAACAGAAACAATAATATAAAAACATTCTAGCATTCTATGGTTTTGCTAGTTTTGTATGTAAAGGAGTGCTCTTGGAGGCTTTACTTTTTGTGATTTTTAAATTTATTTATTAGAAAATGGCTGCAGACGTCCACTAGATGGCAATATAAACGTGTGAATACAGTGGTACAAACGGTGAACCACATGTATAAATACATTGTTTGGACAGTATTATATTGGTTGCTCCCCACTTCTAGTTTTTCTAAACTTGTATGACCTTCTTAATACCTAAATTTCTTTAAAACTGGTTTAAGCTTGATAAAAGTCAGTTGGCCTTGCCACGGGACACATAACGCGACAGTTAGGGAGAGCTTATCTAAAATGCCAAGGGCTCGGAGCCGCAATGTCTACTGCTGCGCATGCGTGCGTCTTAGCTCCAAAGACGACCTTAGCAAAAAATACAGTATATTGCTATGCACTTCCTGTTTCGCTGAAAGGTTCGTAAGGAGAAAAGAAACATTGAAAACAGTACATGTTCAACATATGAACTACATTTTACTAACTACAAATTGTACATTTTCCATACTAGACTATAGAAGGGCCCAATTGTTTGCTAAAAGGCCTAGGCCACTTGTGAAATGGCTTTTAATAGAAATATCATATTTTATTAATTATTTAGGCCATGGTATGGTTTGGCATAAATAGCCGTAGTTTATGTGATATGTGTAAAGTGCCTCGTGGTGCCGCTGTGAGCTGCTATGTTCCCGTACTTCCCCGTCACCGTGTGCAGACTGTCACCATCTTGTTTCTCAAACCATCTCTGTTGGAGCTAAGTTAGCACTGGAGACCGTCCGTCCGTTGTACGTTCCACAGCTGTCGCCGGAGGTGTGTAGCTTTCACTGACCGTTAATATTCAGCTTCTATATAGCTGTAATGATAAACCTGTGCGCGTGAACATGGGAAGCGTGCTGAAGACGTGTGGTCTGTCCTGTATGGGGTCTGTAGTCGTGTTTACGTAGCTCTTGTTCTTCACCGGTTTCCGCTGTTTCGTCTCGGCCACAGCCCGTAGCGATGGTCACAGAGGGGGATGAGTGGTCGCTGCTACTCTGGACATGTCTGGCTGTTGTTGTACCCGTTTTTATCACCCTGTGGTGCAGTGTACAGCGCTCAAAGCGGAAAACGCACATGAAGGATTTCTTCCGTAAAAGCAAGCACGGCTGGCACTACACGGATCTGTTCAACAAACCCACCTACTGCTGCGTGTGCTCCCAGCACATCCTGCAGGGCGCCTTCTGTGACTGCTGCGGTGGATGCGCGTGTGAGGAGTGCCTGCGCCTCGCGGACCGCAGCCTGCCCTGTAAGGACATCATGGCCCCCTCCCGGGCCGACGGGGACATGGAGCACCGCTGGATGCGGGGGAACGTTCCCCTCGCCAGCTACTGCGCCGTGTGTAAACAACAGTGTGGCACTCATCCCAAACTGTGCGACTTCAGGTAAAGATGATACAGGTGCATTAGACTCACCTGATAGTGGTGATAGTGGTGATAGTGGTGGTAGTGGTAACAGTATGAGGCCCACTCACTATAACGGCTCAGCCCGTTTAATCCTACTTCAATTTATTCTAATACTTAGCTGCACCTCTCTCACAGTAATCCTAATGCGTCTATAGTGTTGCAGTTTTGGGGACATGATGATCTCTTCACAGTTCACAGTGTGTATGTGTGGCTGTTTCCTCTTAGGTGTGTGTGGTGCCAGAGGACTGTGCATGACGACTGCTTAAACGAGATGTCCGACATGGACCAGTGTGATTTGGGCGAGTTTCACAGCCTTATCATCCCACCTCACTATCTCTACCACGTCAACAAACTGCGGCGGAGACATCCTGACGAATACAGCAAGGTACACTTCCAAGTCAGAAGAACACAAGTGTACTTACTGTTTCTTTACACCATTTTTAACACATATGTTTGTAGCTGGCCATGTCCTGTGGGAGCAGCTGGACTCCAGTGTTGATCTTAGCGAACACACGCAGCGGTAACAACATGGGAGAGGTCCTACTTGGAGAGTTTCGGACTCTCCTCAATCCCGTGCAGGTCAGTGTACGCTGTACGGCATGTGTCAGCCAAACACACGTGTATAGGCCACTCTGTCTTCTATTGAGATACATTTCCCCACTAGGTGTTTGACCTGTCCCAGCTGAACCCCTCCAAAGCCTTGCAGCTGTGCACCCTCCTCCCCCCCGGCAGAGTGCGGGTGCTGGTGTGTGGAGGTGATGGGACAGTGGGATGGGTCTTGGACGCCATAGATACAATGAAGCTCAAGGTAAAAAGAGTTTCTCACATAGGTCACGTAAGAAGGATATCTATGGCCATCTGTCAGTGAGCCTTTGCCAGGTTAATAATAAACCTGCTGCTCTTGTGCTTTCACTTGCCAGGGCCAGGACCAGTTTATCCCAAGAGTCACCATTCTGCCTCTAGGGACTGGAAATGACCTCTCCAACACTTTGGGTTGGGGCGCGGGTTACGCTGGAGAGATCCCTGTAGAGCAGGTTCTGCGAAATGTACTTGACGCTGAAGTGGTCAAAATGGACAGGTGAGAGATCCAGATATGGAGGAACTTTTGAAACTTGTCTCTTTATTTTTGCTAATTTGATCAAACATTTTCAGATGGAAAGTGCAGGTAGCGCCAAAAGGCGTGTATTTTCGGAAACCAAAGGTAACCAACATTATTAAAATGACTCTTAAAGCCTTCCATGTGCCATGCTTACCTTATACATTGATTGGCCACTTTATTAGATAGACTTGTTGGCTTGCCTGTATACTAGAGACTCATTTGTTAATCACCAGGCAACAACTCGATGCAACCATACAGTAACATTCAAGACAAAATTTCTGAAGTTCAAAACTGAGGTAATGTACTGATTTTAATGTGTGATGGTTGTTGGTGCCAGAGGGCCTTGCATGAGTATTTTAGTGCAACAGTTCTATGATGATAGCACGATGATAGTAAAACTATACAAGGTCCAGGATCTACCTAATAAAGTGGCCAGTGAGTGTATGCTCTTTTTAAAGTAAGGGAAGCGTTTGGGTCAAATGGCAAACTTTGAGCCACTTTGTTTTATAGCCCCACTGTTTTCACTTTTAGCTTACTAGAATTTACTTGTCTTATAACTCAACATTGCAATTTGCAGGTTTTGACCATGAATAACTACTTCTCGGTTGGACCTGATGCTTTGATGGCCCTCAACTTCCACACTCATCGAGAGAAAACGCCTTCCTTTTTCTCCAGTCGCATTATTAACAAGGTCAGCAGGGTTTACCACCTCATTTGAAAACATCATCCTTTGCAAATATTGTGACTGCTAATATTGTGAAGTTTTATCTATATCCATAATATCTATACCCTTGTCTTGTTCTCTAAAGGCTGTGTACTTTTTGTATGGCACCAAAGATTGTTTGGTTCAGGAATGCAAGGATCTGGATAAGAGGATTGAGGTACAGTTGTGTTTAAATACATGGAAAATAAATCACCATAGAGAGCTTTAAGTGAACTGCATATAATTTTCATCCTAGCAATAATTATATCTCTTGCTTTGTAGCTGGAGTTGGATGGAGAAAGAGTGGCCTTGCCCAGTCTAGAGGGTATAATAGTGTGCAACATTGGCTACTGGGGCGGAGGCTGCCGGATATGGGAAGGGATGGGAGATGAGCCTTACCCTCCAACCAGGTAAGATAGTCCATAGAGGACACATTATAGTTACTGGTAATTCTAAATGTTCCAATATTATTTTGATTTCAGGCATACTTTTGATATGTATTTACATGACCGTAAGCAATTTTTGCAGTGCAACTCAACATTGAAATTCCAGATACACATAGTCCTTGGGGTTGTTTGCATGAGAATGAAAAATACCACAGGATGATGGTATCACAATGTAACAGATGCCCCTGTAGATGTTTTACATTTCTTGGTAAAAGCAAATACTTTATATCTGTACTAGGGGTGGGACAAAACATCGATATATCTAGATTTTTTGGTGATACTGTTTCGATACGGCTGCTGTGTCAATATATTGGAATTTATAATAATTTGTATATTTCACAAAAATTTAATCTGGCAGTAAATTGTGGTTCTTGTTTTGAAAAAGTCGACTTATTTGTGAGATTTGTTGAAGTATTTACCATTCTAATTATAAAATTAACTGTATTTCATGACAAGAAATTCATTAGGAATACAGTTCAAATACTGTATTAATTCAATTAAAAATCATGATACATCGTAGGTTATTATGTGCGTTCATGCATTATTCATTCACTCCACAGTCACACTTGGTGGTGGTAAGCTACTTGTGTAGCCACAGCCGCCCTGGGGCAGTCTGACGGAAGCGTGGCTGCCATTCTGTGCCTACAGCCTCTCCGGCCACCACCAAACAATAAACCACGTTAATTCATGGGCATGTGGGTTAAATGTCTTGCCAAAGGACACAACGACAGTATGTGCTACCTACTGGTTGCAGGGCGATCGCCTACCCACTGCGCCACTGCAGTTTATTAGTTTTGAGGCCAAGGGCCACTGGGCTCATTTTTATCAACTATGGGCTGTAGACTAAGTACCCTCTAGTTAGTTGCAGAGCTGACATAGATACGTACAGATCAGACAACCATTCACTCTCACATTCATTTACTAAAGGCTATTTAGTGTCACAAATTCACTCACACCAACACTTGCATACTATGTTAAATGAGATGGAGCTAAAAGTGTTCAACATGTTACCATGACAACAAACTAACCAATCGTGTGTCCCTTGCTGTAGATTGGACGATGGTCTGCTGGAGGTGGTGGGGGTCTATGGCTCTTTTCACTGTGCTCAGATCCAGGTGAAGCTCGCCAACCCTGTGAGACTGGGGCAGGCCCACACTGTCAGGGTAAGGCTTGACACACACACGCGCCCGCACATGCCCGCGCACACACACACACACGCGTGCGCACACGCACACCAGTTTCCTGTGTAATGTTGTAAATGGGACTTGAAGGAAAAACATGAGGCCCAAATTAGTTTTCTCTGCCAGTTGCCTTTGTGCAATCTAATTTTCACCAATTTGACGAGACATGACACAAGAGGAGAGCTGCAGCTGCTGTATTGTCTCATGACATATTTCCATTTTCAGTGGATTATTCATAACTTGTAACCAAAGCAGGAAATGACTCCAGCTCATTTGACTGTTTTCAGAGACCACAGAAAATCATGTGAGCACTAATACTTACTGATCTAACATATAAACTTAGTCTTTTGAATGCAAGCAGAAGCATATAAAGTAGAAGCAATCAATAATACAATACATAGAGAAATGGATTGATAAGAATAGGTCTGCTGGATCATCTGGATAGGGAAATTGATTGTGAACATTGGTTAGTGTATGTATACCGTATGTATCTGCACAATTTGAGGCATTGAAGTTATTGCGCACTAATAACTTATACGTATTTAATGGCATTGACCGAGTGTGAAATGTACAAGGACCATACATTTGAATTCAAACACAATGATTTATATGTAACTGTTACAACCCGGCTCAGCTAGGATGAAGGGAAGTCACAAAAACCAAGATGTAAAAATGAATGTAAAGGTAAGGCTAACGAAGGGTCAAGATAAGGGCTGTTTACAAACAAAAGGTATCAAAGATAAACTCAGTGTCTCACCAAACGAAGTCACAAAAGGACCACAAGTGACACCGAGCAAGGGGCATGCTGTTCATATGAAATCACAGCAGCCAGGAGTGGCAGGTGGGTGTGGCTTCTACAGGAGTGGCAGCAGCAGTTGGAGCACCAGGATTGGCCACAGGCTGGAGTGCTGCAACAAACAGAAGGCGGGATCCAGCAGAGGACAACAGCCAATCAAGGACTGAGCTTGAGAGCAGTCCACCAATCACACAGCCACATGAAACACAACAGAGGGTCATGCAATGCATATTTCTCTCTGCAGTTGGTTTTGAAGAGCTCGAAGATGCCGATGCAGGTGGATGGGGAGCCGTGGGCACAGGGTCCTTGTACCATTACCATCACTCATAAGACTCAGGCTCTGATGTTGTATCACAGCTCTGAGCAGACGGATGACGACGACTCTTCCGCCTCCGAGTCAGAGAGCGCCACGCCACACGACTCGCCCCGGCCGCCGGGGTTTGCCTCTGCCCGAGCCTAACCATGCTACATGTAATCTATGTTGAGCTACCTTTATGTATGTCACTGGCACTTGCTTTGTTTTGAATACATAACCTCTTTTATGTGTAGAACCTTTTGAAGGTAGAAGGTTGTGTGTGAAAAATGGTGGCATAAGAAAAGCTACTACTGATTATACATTGTGCATAAACAAAATAGATGGGTGATGAACATTACTGTTATTAAGCTCTTTTTTTGTAGGAGCTATGACCCAACACAGCTGTGATCTTGACTACTTTTTCAGAAATATAGCAGACCGTAATTGCTTGTCAATGTCCCCTTGGACTTGGGTTTGAACCCATAGTGTTGGGCCATTTAATTTGCTATCAGAGCCATCTGTTGTTTTTAAGTTAATTTATCTACATTACTGATAAAAATGGCCTCTATTGGCATATTACAGTTGTGACTGCTTCTGAGATTTGTTTTGCTTTTTATTTGCACTGACCCCTTGTGCCATAGAAACTCTATATAGAGATATTCTATATTTCCATTTACAAGTGGAGCTCTAAGGTAT
>JAVQKD010079125.1:0-15816 GCA_036025635.1 Philypnodon grandiceps
CGACCAGCGACCAGCGACCAGCGACCAACGACCAACGACCAGCGACCAACGACCAAAGATTTATGTGGATGTTCACACTTGTCCTTGTACAGAAATGGCAGGCTGAAGTTGCGGACCAAGAGGGCGTCTTCCAGGCGCTTCAGTCCGAGGTGGTCCGGGCGAAGGAGGCGGGGTCTCAGCTCAGCCGGCTCCACCCAGAACGGTCTCCAGAACTGGACCGGTACCAGGACAGAGCCAATAACATGACTGCAAGGTGGACAGGGGTCAAGAGGCAGCTCGACACCAGGTGAGGACTCTGGCACTATGAGACGCACACAAGATACAAGCCGTCTATAGGGACTCCTAATATTTTGTATCAGTTATACAATTATACACAGACGAACTGTGAAGACATGAATTATATTTCTACAGAAATTGTCCAGAAAGCTCAGTCTTTAGTAAAGTTAAACTAATGTGAACGGACGACACAAGATTGAACAATGCTTAAGTTTTTACTGAGTACAGACACAGATTACAAAGAAATATTATTCATTCATTAAAATATTGAATTATTATGAAACAGCCTTGACCTGAATAAAGCTAAATAATCATAATGATAGTGATTTGATGGAGTTCATTGAGTTTATATCCGGGTCAGAACCTCTGCACCGATGGAGGATAGAACCTTCATATAGGCCCTTTAGCTGTGCGTCAATGAATGCTCAAAGACCCACTGCATTGGCTGCTCTCTTCACCTGATCCCAACATCACCGAGTCTGTCCGGGATTATCGTGAAGAAACAGAAAGATGTGAGCAGCCTACAACCACTAATGAAATGCATTTTTAGCACATTGTTGAAATCACTTTACCCAACACCCGTCTCAAACATATTCAAAACAGCATATATGAATGTGTTTCATTCCTTTCAGACAAACAGACCTGGAGGCTCTGGGCTCCTCTCTGCAGTTGTACAGGGACGGACACTCTGCTTTGATAAAATGGATCGAAGAAACCACGGAACGCCAAGAAAACATCCAGCCAGGACAGACGGACAGCAAGGCTCTGTCCGAGCAGCTCGCCCAGCAGACCGTGAGTACACATCTCCAGCTCTATCTGAGGCTTCACCCCACAGTCCACAGCCTGAAGATCCAGACAGTTGCAAATCTTAGTTAGAATTAGATCATTGAACGAAAAGATAACTTCAGCACACGTCACATGTCACAAAGTAGTGGGCAAAGGCCAAAAAGTGGGGCAGAGTAGTTTCAATCCACAGCCTGTATAAACACGGGCATTGTTTTATTGAAATCGTGAAATGGATAATACTATATGTACCCATAAAGGTTAAATATGTGTCCCTCCATCAGACATGACACATTATAGACTGTACCAGCTGTCAGTCTGGTGACTCACTCGCATCAGTTGATTTCTCGGGTGAACAGCGCAGAGTAAACCAATCAGAAAAGTTCCAGACGCCAGTAAAGTGTAGAGGGTGAAGCAAACGTCACTGCAGATCAACCAATCAGGCTGCACGGACAATTCTGTCCCGGGGAGAAGTCTCTGTGATGGGGAGGGTCACCAGACTGGGTCACGTCTGGCCAACAGTTTAGAAATGGAATAATATGTTTCATTGTGTTTTCAGGCACTAGTAGCTGAGATTGAAAAAAATCAAACTAAACTGGACGAGTGTCAGACGCACTCCAAACAGTACTGTATGTCTGTGAAGGTAACCACGCTTCATGTGCCCTATGCATCTCAACGGGTGAACTTAGGACCGTCTGACCCCATTATATTTGATGTTTTGTGTAGGATTATGAACTGCAGCTGATGACGTACAGAGCCTTCGTTGAGTCGACTCACAAATCGTCGATGAAGAGGAGGAGGCTACACTCTTCATCTGACGCGATCACTCAGGAGGTACACTCATCATGTATGACTAAAAAAACACTCTCAGTGATCGGAGATTTTACCCGTCACTGACCAGCTGGAGTGAAACGGAACTGAATGTGCAATTTTGATCCTTTTTCAAAGCTTTGTGGCTCAATTGATGAAGCATTTACCCCTGAACTTTATTTTTGACTCGGCCAACTCGGCTGCTGATCGTCTGTTTCTACTCATTTTTCAGTTTATGGACTTACGCACACGCTACACGGCTTTGGTCACTTTGACGACTCAACACGTGAAGTACATCAGTGACGCTCTCAGACGACTGGAGGAGGAAGAGGTCAGTATTATAACCACATCTTATATTACATCATATTCTTCCACGGATTAATCCCATTTCGGTGATGTTTGCAGAAAGAGGTTGAGGAGGAGAAGGAGGCTCGGGTGGGGCAGGTGTCTGACCTGTTGGGGTGGGTCAAAGGGCTTCAGGGTCGAGCGAGAGGTCCCAGTGCGGAGTCCTCTCTCGCCGCACAACAGGTGAAACTAAACGATTAATGTGGAATAAACGAGCTCATTAACCCTTTCATTAAGTCAGAAATAACCAGTGTTTTTGTTAAAGGCTATCGCCGAACAGCTCGCCTCCAAAAAAGCTGAAGTTTCTGAAGCGATCCGGAGCACCGAAGTCTTCCTCATGTCCAAACAGGCCGGCAAGTACGTACAGCTGCTAACATACATGAGCTTTGGGCCAGTCCAGCGAGTTGAGAAGTGGTGAATCTCTGTGAATGTCTGTGTGTTAGCTCTGCAATGAACAAGCGATTATCCACAGTATACCCCGCCTAAGGCCTAAGTTGCTGGGACAGGCTCCAGTCACACACAACCCCTAATAGAAATCAAGGAACCTACTTCGCTGCCCTGACGAACAACGCCAAAAAGGGCAAAAAGATTTAACTGATGAATGAAATAATGAACTAATATGAGCCTGTGAACATTAAGCACTTACCCCATCTCCCTGACCACACACAGACTGTCCCCAGAGGAGCGCGCTCAGGTGGAGGCCCAGCTCGAAGACTTAAAGGCCACCTACAACCATCTCTGCAACAGCTCCACCCAACAGCTCCAACAACTGGAACAACAACTGGCCAAAGAGGAGCAGAGAAAGGTAAAGAGGTTCAACACAACAGGATATGGAATTTATCAGACATTACAGAGCCAGGTCTGTGTGTGGGCACATTACAGAGCCAGGTCTGTGTGTGGGCACATTACAGAGCCAGGTCTGTGTGTGGGCACATTATGGAGCCAGGTCTGTGTGTGGGCACATTATGGAGCCAGGTCTGTGTGTGGGCACATTATGAAGCCAGGTCTGTGTGTGGGCACATTATGGAGCCAGGTCTGTGTGTGGGCACATTATGGAGCCAGCTAAGTGTGTGGGCACATTATGGAGCCACCTAAGTGTGTGGGCACATTATGGAGCCAGCTAAGTGTGTGGGCACATTATGGAGCCACCTAATGTGTGTTAAATCCAGCATGGTTTGTTCTAATAATCGTTTTATGTCACAATTCACTCAGTAAATGTACCACCAACCCTCTTCAGACGTGCATTCTGTTGGCTACAAAACACTTCATATTATTTTAATGCATTAGTTCATCAGATACCAGAGTCTGAATTGGGTTTCAGCATGGTCCATCTCACAGCTACTTGTCATTGATCACCCTCACCCTCATCATCTTCATCATACACACACATCGCTAAAGTGGCTAACACTCGGCCCTAGTGTGTCCGCACCAGAGCGACCGCTGCCGTCGTCGAGCCAGCAGTTAGACTTAGCCCTGCACCTTTTTCATGTTAGTGTCATATTAGTGACTAGTACCTGCTTCTGTGTGGAACAGTTGAATGGTAACACATGTATTGATAATGTATTTAGCCCATGTTCTAAATCACCGTGTGTTGATGCACCAGTGGCCAGCTATGCAAAACTTCACCATTTGAGCATGTTGTGTCCGGATCACTGAAACGTGTGTTGTGTGTGCGAGATGTTTCTTCTAATACATTCTATTAATGTGTGACACTTTAAACATGCATTCTGCTTCAAAATCACTAACAGCTTCAAGAAGACTTCACCCACTGAGCCAAGAGTGGACTATGCAGGAAAGACTAGATAATACAGTTGTTAAATGAAACGTATGCAATCTTGATCAAAATCACAAGGAACTGTTATTTTCATTTTGCTTTGGTTTATCGAAACCTGGTTGTGAGCTTCAAAATGCGAGTTATCTGAAAGAGACGGCTCATTTTTCTTGGTTGGTAGATTTTGATCAGGAGTGTATTAGTCATTATACTGAGTCAGTTACATTAAGGGATATGATGAACGGCATGCCCGAGTGCTAACTACCAGCTTCTCACCTGTCGCGCCTCGAGCCAGGCTCAGTCCCGTGTGTGTGTGTGTCGAGGGACGGCCCCGGACGGTAAGTGGTGCTTGCTTTCTGTATTTATTTTGGTAAAATCCGGTTACCCTCTTCTGATTCTGTCTGTTTTAGCTTTAATGGCTTCTTGCATGCTTAGAGCTTACAGTGTAGATGCATGTGGTACGTATACTTTCAGTATTTAGCCGTTTTCATGTTTTTATTATTTTGAAAATGAAAATCTCTGCATGTATGTTTTTCTTTTACATAAAATCTGATTTCAGATTTTATGTGTATTTAAAATGATAGTTCAGTCTTTTGTCAATGTGATTCTTCAAGGCTCATTTATTCTGCCATTTCATGTGTAAATAAATCCGCGGGTTCTATACGTTTTTAACATCAGAGCGTTTATACAATATGAGTTAAATAACCAGTAGAGGGCGCTAGACACTAGAAAACACAACAAACAAACATGGAGGATTTTACGATATTTTCAGAAAAACAGAGGATGTTTGTGTTGTCTGTGAATACACAGCGCCCCCTCAGGCCAACGCATGTACTACTCCGTTGGTACGCATCCGCAAGCTCTCTAGAGACGGACCTGACTACGACAGAATCAACGCAGAGGACGGACACAAGGCTCCGTGTATCAGTTTGGGTTTGAACGTAGAGGATAAATGAGCCTTTAAGATACTTTTGGATAGAATAGCAAGTTTTTGTCAGCCCAACCTCGGACTAAACCATGCTAACACTGGATGGGGACAGTGACTATTGCTGCTGTCTACTTCTCCAGACTGGGAGTGTGCTAACAATGACTTACTGCAGTGAATACATCGTCTGTCCCTAAGTATCTCAGTCAACATTTAACAAAACACCTGACTATCTCTTTAAATGAATTGGGTTTTAGTTTTATGTGTGGTTCTTTTTCCCGTTATGTTTTAGTCGTAACGTCTTAACATCTGAACTATTTACTAATCACGTCTATCTCATAAATACAAATATTGACTTTTTTTTCTTTATTTCTTCTCTAGATCCATCCTATCGTTGCCGGAGTGATTGACCTGGGTACCGTGGAGACCTTCCCCGTGTTCGGTGCAGCCCAACGCGGACTCATTGACCAAGACACCTGCCTGATCCTCCTGGAGGCTCAGCTGGTCTCTGGCGGCCTACGTCAACCTCACTCGAATCTCCCCATTTCGCTAAACCAGGGCGAAGCTGAGGGATTGATAAACCAGCATATGAGCCAATGCCTTTCTGAACTCGACAGCGCCCTGTTTTTGGCGGAAAAGTCGGTGCGAGAACAAATTGTGCTGCCAGTGGCTAAAGCTATAGAGATTGGTTTGATCAAAGAGGAGCTTGGCGTTCATATTTTATGTCTGCAATTGAGCTCTGGTGGGCTAATGGATTCAAATGGGGCTAGAATCAGCCTCGAGCAAGCAGAGGACATGCAATTTATTACCCCGCAGCTATCCCGAAAATTACAATCATTTTCAAATTCTAGAGAGCTTATCGACCCCAACACAGCCGAAAAACTAAGTCTATCTGAACTCCAACAGCGATGTGTTTTCGATGAAGATTCTGGCTTTTTGCTGCTGCCGGTCAAGCAGCACCCGGGTGGTACGGTTTGCTTACGATCTGGACGAAAAGTTGGAATTTTTAGAGCTATACAAGAGGGGTTGATCGATCGGAAAGTTATGGTGCGACTTCTTGAAGCTCAGCTGTTCGCAGGAGGCATCGCTGACCCACGTTCAGGCCACAGATTGACCATAGATGAAGCGGTTCGTCATGGGTTGATGGATCAAGATTTAGCCTGTGCCATGTTAGCAAGACAGATACAACATGGCGGTATCCTTGACCCGTTCTGTGGCGGCGAGCGGTTAGATTTGGAGGAAAGTATTCACAGGGATTTGCTTTCAACTCGCCTGGCCCTCGGGGTCTTGGAGTCGCTTTGGTCTTTTATGGGAGTGCTCTGGCCAAAATCTGGGGAAATCTTACCGATCGCTGAAGCCATCCAGCAAGGAGTCGTTTCCTCTGAGCTTGCAAAACATTCTCTTAGACAGCGACATGCAATCGCAGCTTTGTACAACCCTGAAACTTTGCAAGTACTTCCTTTTAATGACACAGCTAAAGAAACTCTCGGCCCAAGTGTTGTTGGTATCCTCAGAGATATCCACATCCCGGACATTATCACCAATCTACATCAGTCTCCTTCACGTTTGAGTTGGACTTCTGCTGGCCCATCTACCCCTCCATCTTCTCCGCCGGTGTCAGCTTTCCCCACACAACCTCTATGGGACGTTGCACCAATGACGGTTATAGATGTAGAGGAGCAGGCCAAGAACAAGCTACTGTTTCACTTAATGACTCATAGCTACATGGATGCACACACCGGCAGACGCTTGGTTCTGCTGGACACCGAGCTGCTAGACTTGGTAACAGCGATTGAGCAATTCGTGGAAGATGAACTTGAAGCAATGGAAGTTGTGGATAAACAGGGTGAAGAGATGTTGCAGTTGGAGAAAGCTACGGTTGAGGATAGTGAAGATGGAGCCAAAGCAGTTAATGATTTTAAAAGTGAGAGTGAGTTGGACTGTCAAGATATGAATGAACAATGTGCATCTGATAAAGTTAGCAATGAAGCAATTTTGGCTTCAGCAAAAACTGGATCAGTGAACTCCATCCAAGTCTCCCCAAAAGCAGAGGAAGATACGTTGACTCAATCACTTACTAAAAAAGATGCTGTTCCTATTCATTCACAGAACATCTTACCTGTCCATCAATTGTCTACTGTCTTAGGCCAAGCTAATGTTGCTGTCTTTGAGATTGAAGATAAGATTGAGGCGAAGGATATATCCAAACAAAGAGATACCATCGCAGTCTCCCCCAAAACAGTGAAAGATACCAAACCTTTGACTGCAGATGTTCAATCAGAAAGTACTAAGCCTTTTCCTCCAATAAGCACTATCCAGGGCCAGGCTTTTTGTGATACAGTTGAGCTTGATGCGGATATTGAGGAGAAGGAGCTGTCCGATCTAGTCTTGGAGCTCAAACAGGGAGGACTGAAGACTCCAGACGGCGACCGGTTACTCCCAGACGAAGCCGTGGCACAGGGCGTCCTCCCGGGCCATACTGCAGTCAAGCTAATGTCCCAGAGTGGATTGTTCGGAGGCTTTATTGACGCCAGCACTACAGAATCTCTAAGCCTGGACGATATGATGCAAGAAGGTCTAGAAGGTGAAGATCTCATGTGGAGTATCCTCAAATCGGACAAAACATTAGCCGGGATAGTTGACGTTGAAAAAGGCAGGATTTGCGGGGTGACCGAAGCAGCTCAAGAAGGACTCATTGATTCTAATACTTGCAACAGACTTTTGGAAGCACAAGTTGTGTCCGGGGGCATCGTAGATCTCCGTAGGGACAAAAAAGTATCGGTGACTTTAGCGTCCAACATGGGATTGATAGAAGAGGAGCAAAGAGAGACGCTGACGGCTTTGGAGAAGGCTTACAAAGGCAAGGAGACTGACTCAGAAACTGCAACTGCAAAAGCGACTCTACAGCTGCAGATGGGAGGCATCGTGGACCCAGAATCAAAATGTCCAATGCCTTTGGAGAGGGCAGTTGAAAAAGGACATATCAAACCGGAAGAGGCGTATAAAATTTTGGCTAAACAGGTTGCCGAAGGTGGAATAATCCATCACGATTCAGGATTGAGATTGTCAGTTTCAGATGCGGTTGACAGAGGACTTGTTGATCGCGCCTTTGCTGCAGGACTGGAGGAGCTTGAGTGGGTCTACCAAGGCAAAGTCAGCCAGTCATTAAACCCTGAAGCTGTTGTTCTACAAGCATCAACGGGCGCCATTTTGGATCCATGTTCCGGCCATAAAGTGACTTTAAGTGAAGCTGTTTCTAAGGGTCTTCTTGAAGCTAGCATTGCTAAAGAAGCCACGGCGTCTCCTGCTGTGATGCATGGATTAATTGACCCGCAATCTGCTCGCATTGTACCGTTCTCTGATTTTGTAAATCAGGGGAAGATAGACATTGAAACGGGCAAGAGATTTTTAGAAATCAAGCCATTCAGAGGTATCCAAGATGAGCAAACCGGTGAAATGATGACACTACCACAAGCAGTAGCATCCAAAAAGGTTGACCCCGTCCCAGCACTGAGACTTCTGCAGAGCCAATGTGATACTGGAGGCATTATCGACATCACGACTGGAGACAGGCTTGGGTTGGCTGGAGCAATGGGGAAAGGTTTAGTTGAAGAAGAAATGGCCAAAGAAATAGCCACCAATCAGATGATGCGAGGTGGCTTACTGGATCCTACCACTGGGCAAAGATTATCTCGCCTTAGTGAAGCTGTTGCAAAAGGACTTCTACCACAAAAGCTAGCTTTAGAACTCGAGCAAGTTCCTATGTTACAAAGAGATGATAGCTCCACTCCTGCGTCTGGCAGTGCACACAGCCCAGCCATCACACTGTCAATATCTTGCCCTGAAACCCCAGAATTTTGGTCAGATTCAAATATTGATTCAAAATCCATGCTTTTTGAGAAAAGTTTGGTAACGGAGAAAACATCATCGGGGTCGGATCAGTCAATAGAAGATACTGTGGTGATGGAGCAAGATCAGTCTTTGGACGTCTTGTCAATGTTTGCCACCAGCGTTGAGAAGAAAATACAGAAGGCTATAGAGGAGATTGTACCACAGAACGACATTGGTAAATCGAACGCTAAGGAGATGCAAACCAAGCAAACTGATCAGAAAGAATCATCAAGACCAGACAATGTTACAGCCAGTGTTGAGAAAAGCATGAAGACGGAGGGTCTGGAGAAGCAACCAGGAGTCAAACTGGGAATGGCTAAAGTTGATGCAAAAACTCATCCCAAGTCCAGAGATGTTCTTAAATCATCTGGAAGTGAAACGAAGAAGGAAGTCACATCTGTAGAGGCTAAAGTCAACAAGCAAACTGATCAGAAAGAATCATCAAGACCAGACAATGTTAGAGCCAGTGTTGGGAAAAGTACAATAGCATCAATAGTACGTGATGTTGAGGCTCCTGTCGTTGAGAAGACCCATGGATCGAGCAAAGATGTCACAAAGATGGTTAAACAGAAATGTGAAATATCTGCTCAAAAAGATGCTGCAGTATTGGACTCTTTGAAAACTAAAAGCCAAATGAATAGTGAGTCTAAAGACAGCTGTGGTATTGTAAAACCGGTAAAAGGACGTAAAGATCCAGTGACTGGTGAAGCTCAAGGCAAAACCGATATTCAAGCTGTTGACGCAGTGGCCGTTTCATCCACAGACATGGACACAGGCAGGACGTTTGAGAACATGAGAGATGAAGAAAGCAAAGAACAATCCACAGAAGTTCAAAAGGATGTTGTGGTTGAGAATAAGGAAGAAGTTATCAGACCTTTACAAACTCGAGGCAAAACCAAGGCTGACCAAATAGTGACTTCTGTGAGAGAGGGCGATGAGATTTCAATACCAACAAAAGAAAATGAAACAAAACCTTCACAAGCCTCTGACCAGATAATGACCACTTCATCTAGAGATATGAAGGCCCTGGAGTTGGCAATTGAAGAAGAAACTGGTCATATCAGAACAATAGTCAGTAAAAATGTAAAACAGACTTCCAAGCCAGCTGAAGGAAGGATAAAGGAATCTCCTGGAGCTGAACGAGATGATGTGGAGAAGAAAGAAGGAACTAGATCTGTACCAATCCAAACCAGTTTTAGTCCAGATCTGAAGCCATCTGAACAAACACTGGCTTCTGATGCTGTGATTGATGAGAGCAAAGAGGTCAAAGTAAACCAACCTGAAGGAAAACTAACCTCAGATGAGAAGGTCGCTGACCAGATGGAGATGACCACTGCAACAATTGACATTAGCTCAAATGTTGTGGGATATCAGGACATGGCAGAGTCAGTGAAAGTGAGTAATAAGGAAAGTGGACAAGCTAATGTTGAAGAGGAGAATAAAAAGTACGTTCAGGCCAAGACTTCAAGTCACGTGACCAAAATAATGACAGCTCCGTCTGAAGAAAGTGTGGAGGGTAAAGAGAGAAGGGTACAAGCAGAAATGGAGAAAATGATAAAACCTCTACAAACTAAGACCGGTCCAGACACCGAGTCATCTGACCAGGCTATGGCGTCCAAAGATATGGACAGCAAAAGTAAGAAAAAGCAGAGGAAGAAGAAGAAGGTCAGGGGCAATGAGACTGAGGGTCTGGAGAAGCAACCAGGAGTCACATGTGTGGAGGCTAAAGTAGAGTCAAAAACTGGAAAATCCCTCAAGATGGATGTCATGGCTGGTTTTACATCATCTGAAAGTGAATTTGAGAAAGTGAAAATGCAAGGGGAAACTACTCGGCAGAAGAAGGTGGAGGAGGGTCTGGAGAAGCAACCAGGAGTCACATCTGTAGAGGCTAAGGTAGAGGCAAAAACTGGAAAATCCCTCAAGATGGATGTCATGGCTGGTTTTACATCATCTGAAAGTGAATTTGAGAAAGTGAAAATGCAAGGAGAAACTACTCAGCAGAAGAAGATGGAGAAGCAACCAGGAGTCACATCTGTGGAGGCTAAGGTAGAGGCAAAAACTGAAAATCTTCCCAAGTTCATAGACATTCTTGCATCTCCTGAAGGTGGAATTGAAAAAGCCAAAAGTCAAGACAAAACCTCTTCTATTAAGCAGCAGAAGAAGAAAAAGACCAAACTGGGAGTGGCTAAAGTCGAGGCAAAAACCGAGTCCGGAGACCTTCACGAATCATCTGAAAGTCAGAAGGAATCATCTTCTACTGATGAGCAGAAAAAGACTCAACCACGAGTCACATCAGCTGAAGCTAAAGCCGTTGTAACTGAAATTTTTCCAAAGTCCATAGACAATCTTGATCAGCAGCAGAAGAACATGGAGGGTCTGGAGAAGCAACCAGGAGTCACATCGGAGGAAGCTGAAGTTGATGAAATAACTGCTACTGCTTGCATTCCATCATCTGTAAAAGAAATCAAAAAACCAAAACGTCAAGACAGAAAATCCTCTAGTGAACAGCAGCAGAGGAGACAGAAGGCCACGGTTCATGAGGCTGATGGTGTGGAAAAGCAGTCTATGCAAACTGAGAAAAGTCAAGAGCAATTGTCTTCTACCGTGGATCGTCAAGGAGACAATGAAAATGAGGCTGTATCTCAAGTTAAGACAGCCCCAGAGCCAATAAGAAAACTAACAAAGGCTAAAGAAAGGTTGAAGAAAGTTGATGCAAAAGATAAACCATCGGCCGCTCAAGAGCCACAGAAACCACCTCCAAAATGTGCCCTGGATGAAGGTGAGAAGGCCGCTCTGGTGTTGAAGGCCAAAGAGAGCATTTTGAAGAAGGTTTTTGAGAAGGGAGTGAGCGAGAAGCAAGCAGCCGAAGAGCTCCAGGCCTTACGCTTCAAAGAGCTCGGCAAAGATCACGGCAAAGAGCACGACAAAGATCACGGCAAAGAGCTCGGCAAAGATCACGGCAAAGAGCACGACAAAGATCACGGCAAAGAGCTCGACAAAGAGCACGACAAAGATCACGGCAAAGAGCTCGGCAAAGAGCTCGGCAAAGAGCTCGACAAAGACCACGACAAAGACCACGGCAAAGACCACGACAAAGATCACGGCAAAGAGCTCGGCAAAGAGCTCGACAAAGAGCACGACAAAGATCACGGCAAAGAGCTCGGCAAAGAGCACGACAAAGATCACGGCAAAGAGCACGGCAAAGATCATGGCAAAGATCACGGCAAAGAGCTAGGCAAAGAGCTCAGCAAAGAGCACAGCAAAGAGCTCGGCAAAGATCACGGCAAAGAGCACGACAAAGATCACGGCAAAGAGCACGGCAAAGAGCTCGGCAAAGAGCACGACAAAGATCACGGCAAAGAGCTCGGCAAAGAGCACGACAAAGATCACGGCAAAGATCACGGGAAAGATCACGGCAAAGAGCTCGGCAAAGAGCTTGGCAAAGAGCACGGCAAAGAGCTCATCAAAGATCACGGCAAAGAGCTCGGCAAAGAGCACGGCAAAAAGCTCGGCAAAGAGCACAGCAAAGAACTCGGCAAAGATCACGGCAAAGAGCACGGCAAAGATCACGGCAAAGAGCTCGGCAAAGGTCACGGCAAAGAACTCGGCAAAGAGCACGGCAAAGAGCACGGCAAAGAGCACGGCAAAGAGCTCGGCAAAGAGCACGGCAAAGAACTCGGCAAAGAGCACGGCAAAGAGCTCGGCAAAGAGCACGGCAAAGAGCACGGCAAAGAGCACGACAAAGATCACGGCAAAGATCACGGCAAAGAGCACAGCAAAGAACTCGGCAAAGAGCTCGGCAAAGAGCACGGCAAAAAGCTCGGCAAAGAGCACGGCAAAGAGCACGGCAAAGAGCACGGCAAAGAGCACGGCAAAGAGCTCGGCAAAGAGCTCGGTCGGAATAAAACACGTAAGGTTCTGAAGGCAAAAAGTGGCCCGATGGAAGGTGAGGTGAAGCTCGATGGGGTTGAAAAGGTGATGGTCGAGAAACATGGAGGTCCACTGATGAAACTCGACGGCGTCACAGAAACAAAATCTTTAGAAGCTCCTTCAAAAATGACTGAAAATATTTTGCTAAAAAACGCTGAAGAGTCACATCAGGAAAAGCCCAAGGACACACAGCCAACGAAGCCGAATAAAACACCCAAAAAGGCTCAATCTGAGAAGCTCTCGAGGGGCTCTGAGAAACCACAGCTCCTCGAGAGCCCGCTCGTCAACCGCACGCCGTTCTCTGAAGAGGCCATTTTGAAGTCTTTACCAGAAAAACCTGATGACTCGGATGTGGCTAGTATTGCTCCAAAAGGTGCACTTCCAAACCAAAAAGAGGCATTTTGGAGCCAATCTGAAGAGACACAGTTAACACCAGTCCCACCAGAGCGAACACATGACCAAACAAATACTGGAGACTTAAGCCGGGTTAATCTTAAATCCGACATTGAGCTCAGAGCTGAATTCAAGCCTCAAGAAACCAGGAAGGTGATGGAGAAAGATAGAAATATGGAGGCCAAAATTGAAACTCAAAATATGCCTGAGACAGAGGAGAATCAGATGGAGACCACAGAGCTTTCAGACGAGGCATCCGCTGCATCACCTGAAGCCCGTGAGGCGGACTCAAAGTTCAAACCCCAAGCTTCTACTTCCACAACTGGCAAGGTAAGAATTTGATATTTTTATACATAACATAGTCTCACTGCCCACTTTATTAGGTCCACTTTGGATCTAATTGTACCCCGCCTAAGGCCCATAGTTGCTGGGACAGGCAACCCCTAACTAGAATAAGCAGATGAAGAAGATTCAGTAAATAAAGTTTCGCTCTTTGGTTCTCCGTTCACTGGAAATGTTCTCTCTTTTACTGACCATTCTCTGTACACCCTTGAGGTATCTGTGACAGGGCCTAATGAAGTGGCCAGTGAACACAGGATTTTTCTGATATATTGTTGCTATAATGTATTATGTTTTAGTCGTCACTGAAGCGACAGGAGTGCCTGGACTGTGATCAGAAGATGGTGTCCCTGGTGTCGATGGTGAGACATGTGGAGGTGCAGCTCAAACAGCACCAGTCTGTGAGGCGAGGCCTGATGGGGCTGGATGAGGCGATCAGACACACTCAGGTGAATATGAGTCATTATGTCCGTTATTACTGCAATATCGGATATTCTGGCTTCAACGGCTGAGTTTTATGATCATACTACAGGAATAAATATTGACAATTGAAACTTACGTTTAGTACTTGTGAATACTTCAATCAATAAAGTATCTATCCCAGTGGTTCCCAAAGTGGGGTCCGGGTCTGTGAAAGTCCTTCAGGGGGTCCCCCATAGCCCCTACATCAAGAAATATAGCTTGAAATATATATGTAGACAGTTATATCATATTTCATCAAAAATCCCTTCACAGTTACTACAGAGATGCCTGTGATGAAATAGATATACTGATGTATAGACTTAGTTTTGTATTTTTGAGGAAGATCTTTTTGGATGCTGGTCTCACTCTTGACTGATCAACAATGTAATGTGGAGCTGTTTTAGGCTCGTCTCATCTCAGCAAAGGCTTTCATCACAAGAAACATCAATATGAACCAGTAATACAATTTCAATGCTCTTTTGTTCGCCCTAATCCCTCTCTCAGGCTCTGGACCTTGAACTGAGAGACTTGGAGCCACACATTCACAGAGAGCTCTCGGTCGCTGAACGATTCCTGACTCCCAAACCCGACGACGTCCCTGCTCAGCTCCTACTGGCTCTGGAGAAGGACGGGCGGAGCCTGTCCAGAGGATATGAGGTGGCTCGAGCTCTGTCAGAGGAGATACTGACCGGCCTACGGAAACACAAGGAGTCATATCAGGTTCATGGTTTTTCTTACACTATTGAGCAGCTTTGACATAGTGAAGATCTCCCTGTACACCAACCGTATGTGTACTGAAGTGTACTGAAGCATTGTAGCACAGCACACATGCGTCCACCTCTCGTTTGACCATAGAAGATACAGTATATTCTATAGCCCTATACATGTTAATAATGATCAGATTCAGAATTTTTGGGGATTTTTTTCTAAAAAGCCCATAAACCGGTAGTTAATACAGAATTCATCATCACATTCTAGGACCTGCAACCCAGTGATTGACAGTGCCTATCTATGGAGGATAATCAGACACGTGGTCACGGTCATATTTACCAAACTGTATCTGAGAGTTTGAGTTTTTATGAGTTATCACAGATCTGAATCTCCCACATGGTCGTTAGTTATATCACGTGTGGTCCATAGTTTTGTGCACAGACTCTAACCAGTGTCTCTTCTTCTCAGGAGGCAGTAACAGCTGAGCACAAGTCTTTAGGAGAAAGAGTGGACTCTCTGCTTTCATGGGTCACACTCACGGAGGCTCAAAGTGATGAAGGATTGACCCAGGATCAGGCCGAGGACAGGGGCAGCCAGCTAACCCAGCAACTCAACCTCTGTGGGGTGAGTCAGACGACAACACAACACCTCAGGGCAGAATTCAGGCTTTATATTCTAAGGTTTGATTGATTCACTGGACATCCAATCCAATGTTTACTATTGTCCTGTTAATATGAACACTGACCCTGTTTCAACCATCACGATGCAATCATCTTCACAACATTTTTTATCACCATAGAGCCCCCTAGATCATAATATATTTGTATTTTATTGGAAGAGCGGGGAGTGACTTTGTCGTGAGCCGGGTTCGAACTCACGACCCCGGGCTCTGATCACGCTCGACAGACTGAGCTAAACCGGTTTTATGTAAACAGTTACCGTATTCTCCGCACTATAAGGCGCACTTAAAAGCCTTTCATTTTCTCAAAAACCAACAGTACCCCTTATAATCCAGAGCGCCTTATAATCTGGAGTGCCTTATATATGAATTCATTCTGGTCGTGTTTACTGACCTCCAAGAGATTCTGTGTCACACGGCGCTGTTTTGGTACGACTTCGGTAAACTACAAAGCTCCGGGAGTCAGGAGCGTCGCGGAGTAATACATACGGTACTATGCTT
>JAVQKD010080408.1:0-10119 GCA_036025635.1 Philypnodon grandiceps
ACACTGGCAGAGTTGAACTCTTTTCGTCTCAGTAAGAAGGGTTGAATGAACACTACACAATCTCTGTGAATGTAGCTGTTTTCTCTGTGATTCTGTGGGTTCTCTTCTATCCAAAGACATGTATAGTGGAACTGGGGGATTTACGTAAATGCCCCATAGTGAATGAATGGGACAGAGTGGTCTTTCTGTGTGTGTCTCTGGCCGATCTCCAGGTCACCTATGACCATGACTTTGGAGGGTGGAAGGAGGAGGTTCCATATTTTCTATACAGCCCTATTGAATGACATTGATGTGTGTTGTCTATTATGGTGTCCACAGTTATGGGGGTGTCTCTCAGTGTCCATGGTCCTGACCAGGGTGGGGACACTCAACAAAAACAACTCATCATAGAGAGAGATGACCTGAAGAGGCGGCGCTTGAGCCGGAAGCACTGCTCAGGAGAGACGGCGAACTGTCCGACCTGTCAGGGCACGGGACGCATCCCCCGAGGTGGGCCAAATAGAAGGAGTGACAGAGTATCAATTTGTCTTTAGAGAGCTTAGGGTAGTGATTTAGTCAAGACTGGACTATCCGAGACCGAGATCTGTCCAAGACCGAGATCTGTCCAAGACCGAGATCTGTCCGAGACCAAGATCTGTCCTAGATCAAGATCTGTCCGAGACCAAGATATGTCCGAGACCAAGATCTGTCCGAGACCACAGTAGTCCGAGACCACAGTAGTCCGAGACCACAGTAGTCCGTCACCACAGTAGTCCGACACCACAGTAGTCCGAGACCGATTGAACCAGGGGAACAATACAACTTCACTTGTAGCTATTTCTAATTAGTTTTTTTTTTTTATAAAAACTGACCGACCCAGCTAAGAAAAGGCATATCAAGCATTCAACAGTTGTGATTTGTGATTGCATGACTGCTCTTTTAAAGACCCTTGAGTTCATAATTACTTCTGACAGTGGTGTGAAAACATCTAAAATTCTAAAATCTTTATTGCTCTGTTGTAAATTATTGAAGCTGAGAATGAAAGAAGCTTAACCCCAGGACAATTCATTAAGTTATGTAATTGTCTCTGAGGCGGTTTAAGTACGGTAGAAAGGTTTTATTGTCCCCCTTTTGAGTGATTGAGCACATGTATATTTGCTGTAAGAGAGGGGAGCCGGAGATAGCAGAGCTTAAAGGAACACATGTACAGAGGAGGGATAGTGACTATATGGGACATGTGCAAAGGAGGGATAGTGAATATACGGGACATGTACAGAGGAGGGATCGTGAATATACGGGACATGTACAGAGGAGGGATAGTGAATATATTGGACATGTACAGAGGAGGGATAGTGAATATATGGGACATGTACAGAGGAAGGATAGTGAATATATGGGACATGTACAGAGGAGGGATAAGGACTATGGGACATGTACAGAGGAGGAATAGTGACTATTTGGGACATGTACAGATGAGGGATTGTGAATATATGTACAGAGGAGAGATAATGAATATACGGGACACGTACAGAGGAGGGATAGTGAATATATGGCTAGAAGGATGAGACTGAGGTTAGAGTGACCGGAGGCCTAGAAGAAGCCCAAAGAGTCGCTGATGTGAGAGAAGAGGATGCAGAAGTTAGGGTAAGATGGAGACAGGCTTTGGTTTAGTATGCTGTTTAACTAATATGTTGAAAACACTGATTGGTATATTTTGTGTTATATGTATTTACGGATATGTGCAGGTCAGGAAACTCAACTGGTGGCGGTCATCCCCTGCACGGACCACAGGCTCCGCCCCCGACACACGTGAGTACCATACACTCTCATGGTTCAGGTCAGAGCTCATGCAGTTTGAGTGGATTGTATTTAAACACTCTGTTACAATAAACAGGGGTGAATAAGTGCAACTAGTGCCTGTTTCAGATGCTTCAAATAACAACAATGTAGACTTAAATGCAGTTTGTCCTGTGTGTGGTTACTTTACTCAACCCACCACAAATAACCAAGCCTAACAACGGTCACTTAAATACAGCGGGCAATAGGCCAATCACTGTTCAGCATTTAGTTACTGCTCAGGTTACGTTCAGATTCAAACCTAATGATGTTTAGAGTTCACTTTTCTGTGTCCTGAAAACAAATACAAACAAAGGGGAATTTGTTGAAGGGAAATCCATCACCTCAGAGGGGACCTCCTTGGTATTCAATTTTGACAATGTGGGCCTCAGTGAAAATAGTTTTGGACACCCCTGTTTTAAGATCAAGATCACGAGTGACAATATGGCTGCTGTTGTTTTTAATTACTTTGCACAATGCTAGAAGTTTCTTTCTTTCATGTTATGTGGCCCATCGAGCAGGCACACTACGGCCTTGTTGTGTTGCACAAACCACGTGGTCAGTTCTGACCAATGGGTTTAAGGTGGAATAGAGTCATGTGGCATATACCTGTACATCAATAACATTTTCGGCAAATTTCAGGGTTTTTACTGGGTAAAAAGTATAGGATATGAAAATATATAATAAACACTGCAAAATTCAACAATTTTGTAAGTTGTCGGTGGCCTTTTTATATTGCTGTCTATGGGGAAAATAATTTCTGGGACACATGAGGATAATTTTGCTGCAGTATCACCAGGTGGCCACTAAAACTGACATCAGGGCAGAGGGTGTACTTATAATACATCATGGTTTATACTGTATGTTTTGTGTGTACAGGAAGCGGTGGGTGTCGATGACCGTGGTGCTGTGCCTCTTCTTCAGCTCCATCCTGCTCTTCGTCCTCTTCCCTCGTTCCGTGTTCCTGTCTCCTGTAGGAGTCACTTCGTCCATGGTGTACATCACTGCCCAGGGCGTGGTCATCAACATCACGGTAAAACGGGTTATTCTCGAGGTCTTAAAGGGGCCAATGCAACATTGCACTGTTTTTGCTATTTTGGTTGCAGTTTTTCCTCTATAGAGTCATCACTACAGTTGCGGAAATCACTGTCCTAATACATGGGGAGAATGCAAATAATTAGACTTTAAAAGGCTGTTGAAAAAACTGGATTTCTCACAAGACATGACCCAAGACTTCCAGGGACAGGGACACCAGGCTGTCAGAAATGCAAAGCTTTATACACCCCACAACAACTGCATTCACTGCATGGACTTACCTCACTCAGGTTGTTTAAGGTATCCTCCGCAACCTTTTTGTTTCACATTAAAAATGTCAAAAGTATTAAAAACTACTACAAAACTACTACTACTAGCAGCCTGTCACAATAATTGATATATCCACTTATCATTAGATAGATAAAAAACTGTAATGTTTTCCATAACATAATTACATTATGTTAACAAATAGCCAGCATTTTCTCTTGATGTGGTCTCATAACTGTAGATGATGGACCAATCTAATCTGCCCCTACAGCCCCTACGTTTAAGCTAGAAGGTCTCAAATAAACATTATAATTTTTTGGCTTATAACCGGCTAAAAACAGATGCTAACTGTGCTATTTTTGTGAACACAACAATTGTCAACAAACTTCACATAAACGCGGTGGCTCTCACTAACTATTGGTGCACATACAGAAGCATGGTCAATGAGCAATGGAGCTCCAAGAGCTGCTATGTGCTAACGTTAGCCTAGCCAGAAGAAACAATAGGACGTCATCACACATCCCACAATGCACCTTCTTAAAGAAACATTCATCGCCAGCAAAGCCAATACCAGAGAGGATGCATGGCTATCATTACACCGAGTGCTGCTTATGCATGCTGGATGATAACATTTTAATTCTTTAAAGTTTCCAGAGTAAGCAGAAGAATTATTTATTTATTTTATTTATTATTTTTATTAGTATTTAGAAATCCTCACTCATTACTCACTTATTTAAATCTTCCTTAGAAACACCTGGAGGTGTGGCTGGCTTCTTACTGTATTGTCTTTTCCAGAACCTGTTGAACATCTCGAACCAGAACTTTGCAGAGGTGAAGGTGCAGGAACTGTCTGTGCAGGCGCTGGATTACCTGACTGTGGTGGGAGGGGTCTCCATCAAAAACATCTCCTCAGTCTCACCTCGCTCCAGTAAAACTGTATGTTCTTACCAGTTACCTAATGTGGGACCTGCAGGTACTGCAGGGGAGGCCCACAAGTGACTCAATACAATACATTTCTGAAGGCAACAATATAACTTTGCAAAAATTATTACTTCAATTCTTATCCAATCTTGCACTAGTTTTAAATCTCTTTTGTACTTGAAGATTGTTCTATCTTAAAAAGCAGGTCCAAGATAACCATTCTTCCAATAGCGGTAGTCAGTCATTGAATTGGTAGCTTCAGGCTCTGTGTACGCTGTTTCATTATGTGATGTGTACTGTATCTTTCCGGCATAGTAACACTGCTCTGTAGTTGTGCTTGAATGACAGCTTATGTTGTGCTAGGCTATTGGCTCACACCGGTCGGTGCTAAGTCCAAAATGTATAGTGTATAGTGTATTTGTGTTGTTTTTTTTGTCATTTTTTAATTTTAATTTCCCACATTAACTCATTGCGTGGCAAACAGCTGTACATAACTGTTTCCTGCATTCAAAATATAGAAACAATTAGGCAAAGGGCAGATATGACATTTATTTATTTTAAGATATTGTTTTATGACTTCCTTACTAATATTTAATATTTTAATATTTCTTAGCCTTGTCCTGTATGTGTTTTAATGACAGTGTATGTAACCTGTCCTGTGCTTTGTGCAGTTGTCCTTCGTGCTTCCCATCAAACTGAACATTGAGACCAGGTGAGTCTGGACTCATCATCTGGGGGATCTATACTGGAACTAAACCAGGACCTATAAACCAAGTCTAAACCAAGTCAGATCTAAACCAGGTCTAAGGCAGGACTAAACTACAAGTCTAGACTAAACCAGGTCTAAGGCAGGACTAAACTACAACTTAACCATTTCTAAGTCTAGCCTAAACTAGGTCTGAACCAGAACTAAACAAGTTAACAGTGTATTATGGTCAGCAGCAGGTCAGGAGTCAAGACTAAACCAGGTATAATCAGGACTAAACCAGGTCTTCAGTGGGACTAAACTAGGGCTAGACCAGGTTTAAGTCAGGAATAGATTAGGAATAAACAAGGACTTAACCAGTGTCAACGGTCTGTGCTGTTGAACTTACTGTTCTAACTGTCATCTGTGTTTGTCTGTGTGTGTTTGTTTGTCTCTATCTGTGTGTGTGTGTGTGTGTGCGTGTGTGTGTGTTTGTATGTGTATGTGTGTCTGTATCTGTGTGTGTGTGTTTGTATGTGTGTATGTATCTGTGTTTGTTTTTTTTTCTTTATCTGTGTGTTTGTTTGTCTGTATCTGTGTGTGTGTGTTTGCCTGTGTCTGTGTGTGTATGTTTGTATGTATGTATGTATGTATGTATGTATGTGTGTCTGTATGTGTGTGTGTGTGTGTTTGTTTGTATCTGGGTGTTTGTTTGTCTATCTGTGTGTGTGTTTGTGTTTGTTTGTCTGTATCTGTGTGTGCGTGTCTGTCTGTCTGTGTGTGTGTGTGTGTGTCTGTGTGTGTGTGTGTTGCAGTGCATACTGTGAAAACCCTGCCATCTCAGTCCACTACCTCTACCTGCACCTGCAGTGAGTATACACTATATATTATTCATTCATATTCAGCACAGTTTTATGCCATTTCCTAATCATTTAAATGTATGCATGTTTTTGTCCTCAGGCAACATGTAGAATCCATTTATTAAATTGTCTATACATTGAGTTTCAAAATACCCCGCAGTGCAGATGTTTTACATTTCACCTCCTCATGGTAAAAATGTTTTCCTGAAAGATGGGGGGGTGCTTAAAATGTTCTCAAATCAGAGTTTGTGACTACACTGAACAATTGTAGTTAAGTTTTTTTTTAGTGGTGGTGTACTGGTAACTGATTTGATATTGCTGTAGAGGCCAGGGGAGGGACTATACAAAACTAGGCCTGTGCTGTCGTCCCCGACAGCAAGGTGTATATATCGGCAAAACGGCCCCATACATCTGCCGCAACTGTCACCAGCGGGCACCTTAATTGGACATTGTGTGATTTTTAAGGGTTTTTATATTGTTAACGAGCAATTAAGAGGCCACGCCCCCAAACCATGAGAAAAATGGGAAGGGTCTATTTGACTTTTTTCATTTGTCTGGATGTTTGTGATGGATGTTTTTGCCAAATTTTGTAAAATTCCCTAAAACTACATTCTTCTTTCAGTCTATAGGGGGCGCTATAGAGGTAACTGAGATGTGTGCCGGGGGGTAATTAGGTATTTCATGTTTGAGCCTAATCAGGCAAAGTATGTGCAAGTTAGAGGCTGTCAAATATACCTGACCTCCCAATTTCAATTCAAAATGGCCGACTTCCGGTTTGCTGTAGGGTGGGGTCATAATAATATTTTATGTTGGGTACACTGTGGAGAATCACTGTACCAAGTTTCATTGCTCTCTGCCAAAGTATGTGTGTCCAGGGTCCTATAGGGATCATAAACATGGGGGCGTTATAGAGGTATCCTTTATTTGACCTCTGTAATGTGCCTATGTACATTAACTATACAATTGCCCGGATCACTGTGCCAAAATTCACGCGATTTCTGCTCGATAAAAGTGCATCAAAACATGAATTTGTGAATTATTTAATTGTCATTAATCGTAGATGTACCAAACTCAATCCAGTTCTGCGTCTTCATGATATGTACCTGTGTGCAAAAGTTGAAAAAGATCCAGCAAATGTCACGGCCCGGTCACGGACTGGTCTAGTTCTCTCCCGGTTTTACAGCCGGCTACTCCCAATCTGGGGCCAGCACCACACATTCTACTCCCCCTTCTCTCCTCACTCCTGTTTCCCGCCAGTGATCAGTACACCTGAGTCCACACCTATGTACCATCTCATCCCAGTCAGCACACTATTTCAGCTCCCTCTGTTTCCCCTGTCTCCTTCTGATCACTCATGATCTCTGATGAGTACGCATGCTCACCCACGATCACTCCTTCATACAAGATTCCTCCAGATACCAAGGGTCTCCCGTTGTATGGTATCTTACGGAACCCTATTGGCCGAACACGAAGTAAGCCTATCTCCTCTGGACTAAATCTTGGACCACTCCACGGCCCTCCTGCTGGACTTCAGCCCGCGAGGACATCACCTCGTAGGGACAATCCTCCTGAGCCTTGGACCCTGTCTCCTACCAGTTTGGGGTAGTGTATTTTCTGTTGCCTTGTATTCACTTTTGTTGGGTTTAATAAAGACTCTTAGATCTCTGTGTAGCGGGTTGCAATTGGGTCCTAAACACCCCCAACGTGATAGAATGAACCGGCCTAGATTGGACTCAGCACACACTAGCTACACAAACGCCACATCGCACCGACTGGCTATGGATCATGTAGACTGTGATTTTGGGTGCGACCCCTCTCTCCTACTTTTCATTGAGAGGTTGGGAGAGGGGATGGGGCCCTTGGAGGCATTGCGACGGACCCGGCTAGCGTTCAGGGGTCGGAGCTGTAGGAACCGTTCGGGTCGACAGCCGCCGCCGGACGCGGATCTCTATCCGGGGTGGTCTCCTCGGCGTAGGACCCCCCGTCCCGAGACCGCCGCCCGACATAGATCTCCGTCCGGAGATCTCGCCGACTCTCGCTACCAGCTGGTCCGGAGCTGGAGCAACCAGAGGAGTCTCCGTCGCCGCCGGTTCCCGCGCCTCGCCGACTCTCGCTACCAGCGGATCCTGAGCTGGAGCGACCGGAGGAGTCGTCGTCGCGGTCACCACCTGTTCCGGCGCCTCGGCGGCTGAGGCCACCGTCGCTGCCGGTTCCCGCGCCTCGCCGACTCTCGCGACCAGTGGATCCTGAACTGGAGTGCCTGGAGGAGTCGTCGTCGTTGTCGCCGCGGTCTCCGGCGGTTCCCGCACCTCTGCGGGTAAGGTTGTCGCTGGCACCACCTGTTCCGGTGCCTCGCCGATTGAGGCCACCGTCATCGCCGGTTCCCGCGCCTCGCCAACTCATGCTACCAGCTGGTCCTAAGCTGGAGCGCCTGGAGGAGTCGTCGTTGCCGCCAGTCCCAGCGCCACGCCGACTGGGGTCGCCGTCGCCGCCAGTCCCAGCGGGTCGCCGCCAGTCCCAGCGCCACGCCAACTGGGGTCGCCGTCACCGCCAGTCCCAGCGCCACGCCGACTGGGTTCGCCATCACCGCCAGTCCCAGCGCCACGCCGACTGGGTTCGCCGTCACCGCCAGTCCCAGCGCCACGCCGGCTGGGGTCGCCGCCAGCGCCACGCCGCCTGGGGTCGCCGCCAGCGCCATGCCGACTGGGGTCATCTTCGCCGCCAGTCCCCTCCGGTGCTCCCCGATCAGTCCATTCACCCGGGGTCCTCCCAAACCGCCGGTGCCTCCGGAGCCTCCCGAACCGCCAGTTTGTCCAGGGTCTCCTCCAGAACCTCCGGACCTGCCGGCTTCCCTGAGGCCACCTCCAGAGCCTCCGGACCTGCTGGCATCCCTGGACCCACCAGCTCATCCCGGGCCGCCCCCGGAGCCGGAGCCTCCCGGGCCGCCTGGGGTCGCTGCCGCCAGCGCCACGCCGCCTGGGGTCGCCGCCAGCGCCATGCCGACTGGGGTCGTCTTCGCCGACAGTCCATCCGGGGTCCCCTCCGGTGCTCCCTGATCAGTCTGTTCAACCGGGGTCTCCTCCGGAGCCGCTCAACCCGCCAGGTCATCCAGGGTCTCCTCCAGAGCCTCCCGAACCGCCAGTTTCTTCGGAGCCTCCCGAACCGCCAGTTTTTTTTCGGAGCCTCCCGAACCACCAGTTTCTTCGGAGCCGGTTCCATCAGAGCCGGTTCCATCGGAGCCTCCCGATCTGCCGGTGCCTCCGGAGCCTCCCGAACCGCCAGTTTGTCCGGGGTCTCCTCCAGAGCCTCCGGACCTGCTGGCATCCCTGGACCCACCAGCTCATCCCGGGCCGCCCCCGGAGCCGGAGCCTCCCGGGCTGCCCCCGGACCAGCTGGGTTCTCCCAGGCCACCACCGGAGCCCCCTGACCAGGTTATTGGGGTGGTTTTGGACTGTGGGATTATTTTCTGTTGCCTTGTATTCACTTTTGTTGGGTTTAATAAAGACTCTTAATTAGATCTCTGTGTAGCGTGTTGCAATTGGGTCCTAAACACCCCCATCGTGATAGCAAAGACATTTTGAGTTATTGCCTTCACAGTTTTGGCCCTTAATTAATTACTTAATTAATATTCATTGTAGAAGTACCCAAATCGATACAGTTTGGTGTCTTTATGGTATGTACCTGTGTGCAAATGTTGAAACTGATCCGGCAATTCATTTTTGAGTTATCGCGTTCACAGCTAGGATCTGCGGACGCAGACGCGGACCGATGTGATTCCATAATATCGTTGTTTCGCCGATATAATTATGAATTCACATCATAGAACAGGGTCAGTTATTACATTTTGAACATTTCTTCCACCTCTTCCAAAACTACTGCTTATCTGCTGATCGGGATTTCTGAATTTTGCATTGACCACTAGCTGTCTCACATTTTCACTTGCATGTGTCTAATAATATTGTCCGGTGTCCTCAGGATGTCCATGACGGTGCAGTACCTCCTTCACTCCGAGCAGTTGTCCATGGAAGTGTTTGAGTACATCGACTGTGGGGCCAACAGCACTGTACCCCAGAGTGTTCTGCCCTCCACCTAAACCTGCACCCATTCCCGTATACCCCTATACCCTGAGGTACCCTTAGCCTGCACCTAAACATGCCCCCATACCCCTATCTCCCTATACCTTGAGGTACCATTAAAGGTCTTATATTATGCTTTTTTTGCACATGTCAAGTTTTGGAACATCAAACACACAATATTTATCTAATACAAGCCTTTTTGTGGAGCTCCCACTCTGATTAGACGCCTGTCTCTTAAGGTCAAGTCAAGACTAAATCATTTGTGTGCTTCTTCTGTGATATATATACAAAGCCTTAAGACCCTCACAGCCAAACACACATCCTCTCCAATCAGATAAGGTGGTAAGCTAAAAAAAGTAACAACAATGCTTATGCAAACAACTTCCTAGAGAGGAGTGATTTCCCATTTGTTACATCAATAATGGTTTAATCCATTTTCAGCTCTTGGAGAGGATAATCA